>CAJHNH020008470.1:291148-317932 GCA_905116865.2 Candidula unifasciata
CGATACTTCAAGTCAACTTTCATCATGAGGATGAACAAGCTACTGATGATCAGCGCTCATCTACACCTAAAACACGCAAGAGGAGGACATTAATTGCTTCAAAAACAGACGAGCATCGTGAGGTAAGACTGGAAACCATTCGAGTGCGCACTGCTGAAGCCCGTTCATCTCAGTCAGACCAGCAACGGAAAGCAAGACTCGAAAACGTTCAAATGCGCACTACTTTATCCAGGCGAACACTGCATGTTGATTTGAATCTTGGTGCATTCCATTGCACCAGCAATTATGATTGGTCTTCATCCACTCTCGCTTATTGGCAAAATGGATAAATTGTGCGTACATTGCAGTGCCTTCAAATTTAAGAATGACATGCCGGGTATGTGCTGCGCTGGTGGAAAAGTTAAATGGCCAGTATTACATTCACCACCCGAACCATTATCATCATTGGTAGTAGGTGACACAGGCCAGTCGACACATTTCTTGGCAAACATAAGTACATTTGCAAATATGTCAACAAAGGAGGCGATGTGGCAGTCTTTGGAGTGGGACATGCAGCTGCATCTATCGATGAAATCAAGCAATATCAGCTGGTGCGCTACATTAGTAGCAATGAAGCGGTATGGCACATTTTCTCATTTCCAATTCATGAATGACATCCAGCAGTTGTTCATTTGACAGTGCACCTTGACAATGGACAGCGCGTGTACTTCACTACAGAGAATGCACATGCACAAGCATTGTTACCACCGCCAACCACGTTAACTGATTTGTCTCATTGTGTAGAAATATGTTTGCAAAGACAATGCTTTACTCTCACCTGCCAATATACTACACATGGAATGCATCAGCTAAAAAGTTTCAACGTTGCAAGCAAGGTCAAGCGGCTGACGGACATCTTAATTTATATTCTACTGATATTTTAGGCCGTGTGTACACTGTTCATCCCAAAAATGCAGATTGCTTTTACTTGCGATTACTTTTAATCAACAAATGGGGACCGACATCCTTCCAGGACTTGAGAACAGTTTATGGTAAAGTATGCGCTACTTACCGTGAAGGTTGCCAAGAATTAAATCTTCTTGAAAATGATGCACATTGGGACACTTCACTCGCTGATGCTTCGAATACTGCTCGACCACAGCAAATACGCACATTGCAATAATATTAACAACTTGCTTCCCATTCATTCCAAAAGAGCTTTGGGAAAAATACAAAGACTACATGAGTGAAGACATCCTGGCGTGAAACGAAACATGATCAGGGCCTTCAATTCACACCAAATGTATATAATGAGGCATTTGTTTGCATTGAGGACATATGTTTGACAATAACTAACAAAGCACTGGTTCAGGTGGGACTGGCTGTACAATCTGCAAACAACCTTTCGATCGTGAGTTGCCATGAATCCGAACATCTAAGACAAATTACCAGGCGGTGTGACAACGTATAAGTCTATCGATACTGTAATGAATCAGGACGAAATTGTTAATGATCCAACTGAGTTCTTAAATTCACTTGATTTGCCAGGCATGCCACCCCACATTTTAACCGTGAAAATTGGCGTGCCCATCATTCTTCTCAGAAACATCAATCCGCCACGTCTTTGCAATGGTACCAGGCTTTCAGTGAAAAAGCTGATGCTCAATATCATCGAAGGTACAATTTTAAATGGTAAATTTAAGGTCGAGAAAATTTACTTTTGCCACGCATCCCAATGATTCCAACAGACATGCCATTTGACTTCAGACGCTTGCAGTTTTCGGTGCGACTCGCCTTTGCAATGACCATAAACAAATCACAGGGACAATCCCTACAAGTGTGTGGACTACGTTTGGAACATCCATTATTTTTACATGGGCAGCTATATGTGGCCTGTTCACGCGTCGGAAAACCTTCTAATTTATTTGTGTACGCACCAGACGGAAGAACAAAGAACATTGTTTACCCAAAAGCACTTCAGTAAACACATTTTTAATGTTTAATTACCGGCACAATGATCCAATATCATAACATTTTGTTAAAGCGATTTTCCTTTCAATTCACTTTCTATTGTAGCAACGCGTGCAGGGTTGTTTACAGCAATTAGCAAATGTGTTCGTTTCGTAATTATGGTGTATTTTTCCTCTTTTCATTGCTTTTCACTAGGGTAATTCTTCCAATTGTTTCGATGAAGGAGAAAGTAGTATGTGAACTGGGGGATGGGTGGTTACAATAAACTGTTTACTGAGATAGATTTAAGTTACAGTAACTGCCTTACCCACTCAAAGTTTTATTAGCTGTGGTTTAGCTGTTGCACTGTACATCGCTAGCGTGGAGCGAAGACACATTTCTATGTTCTCTATTTTCCATGTAGCCAAATTACGCCACAGCAACGCGTGGCCGGGTACAGCTAGGAAAAAGCGTTAATGTTGGTAGCAGAAGTTGGGAGCTACGAGGTTGTCAATTATCCAACTGAGTTCTTTAATTCGCTTTATTTGCCAGGCATTGCCACCCCATGCCTTTTTTAACCTTGAAAGTTGGCGTGCCTGTTATTCTTCTCAGAAACATCAATCCGCCACATCTTTGCAGTGCCTCAATATCATCGTAAGTACAATTTTACATGAACATTTAAGGGCCAGGATATACTATTGCAACGCAATTCCAACAGACATGCCATTCAACTTTAGATGCTTGCAGTTTCTGGTGCGACTCACCTTAGCAATGACCATCAACAAATCACAGGGACAGTCAGAACAATTGTGTGGACTACATTTGGAACATCCATGCTTTTCACATGGACTGCCATATGTGGGCCTGTTCAAGCGTCGGAAAAACCTACTGATTTATTCGTGTACGCACCAGGCGGAAAAAACTAAGAAACAATTACATTTTAAATTGCCTGTTTTTTTCCTAAGGATTTGTAAACAGCACAATGATCCAAAATAAATACTACATATTGTTATATCGACTTTCCTTTCAATTGAATTTCTATTAGAGGCGTAGCAACGCGCGCCTGGTACAGTTTACCATAGCAATAATTTCGTAATTATTGTGTATTTTTTTCCTGTTTTCATAGCTTTTCACTTGGGTAATTTTTTCCGACTACTTCGATGTACAAGCAAGATTTCTATTTTCTTTCTTTTCAATTCAGCCAAACTATGCCACAGCAACGCGTGGCCGGGTACAGCTAGTATATATATATATATATATATATATATATATATATATATATATATGTATGTATATATATGTATACTAGCTGTACCCGGCCACGCGTTGCTGTGGCCCAGAATGGTGAAATGGAGAGGAAAGAAAATAGCTCTCAGCTAACAGTGTCTGTCATACACCCTCCTCCCCCTTTCTATCCCGTCGACGCAGTCATATCTCCCTCTCCGAAGGATTGAAAAATCATCCATAGCGAAATTATTAAAATAGAAATAGTTAAGAAATGAGAACTTTAAAATAATATTTTAAGCTCTCTCAGCTAACTGTGTTTGGCATAACCCCCCCCCCCCCTCCCCCCTCCCTCTTTACTAATCATATCCCCCTCTCCAAAGGATTGAAAAATCATCCATGGCGAAATTATTAAAATAGAAACAGATTAGAAATGAGAACTTTAAAATAATAATTTAAGCTCTCTCAGCTAACAGTGTCTGGCATAACCCGCCATAATCCTTCTCTGAAGGATTGGAAGTATTCGGCCGAATACCGAATAGTTAGTAGGTCCACTATTCGGCCCTGAAGAGAATACGAAACGAATATTCGGTACAGCCCTAATATATATATATATATATATATATATATATATATATATATATATATATATATATATACCGAATATTCGTTTCGTATTCGCTTCAGGGCCGAATACTGGACCTAATAACTATTCGGTATTTGGCCGAATACTTGCGGTCGGGCCGAATACGAATAGTGGTTACCCTACACCCGTTTCTGCATACACTGCGATGGACTGAAATAACTCCCTCATTAAACATAAAAGTTAATGTTGCCTAAGTCTGTCGTAGAGGGGGAAACTGCGACCCGGTTGCATGATACAGCAGCTGTAAAGGTCTTCGCCTGCTTATTCGACCAAGGCATTACAGCAAAGGTTCTCAAACTGGGTGCGTATGCCAGGGGTGCCGCGGCGAAAATAAAGGAAAATCGGCTATAAATTGTGACGTTATTAAAGAAGGCATAAAGATACTTAAAAGTTAAAATTTAAATTGTCTTTTATCGCCACTGTCAAAAAGAGTTTCTTTTTTTTTTCTTTCTCTCTCTCTCTCTCTCCTTTTTTGACACTCAAAGTGTATCATACTGCATAACATGCCAACAGCAGCATGCTAAAAATTGTTTTTGTATTTATCTCGAGGTGCGACCGATCTTCATCTGTATTCGTGAAGGTGCAGCTGATAAGTCAGGTTGTGATTACATTTTTGCTGAAATTTTAAAGTGGAAAATGTGGTCTGTATAATAGTCACTGTTAGCCTCGTCAAGTAAGTTTTTATATTTATAGGCAATGCGTTCCTTTGTGTGTGTGCGTGTGTGCCTTCTTGTGTGTGTGTGTGAGAGAGAGAGAGAGAGAGAGAGAGAGATCGTGTGTCTAAGAGAGAGAGAGAGAGAGAGAGAGAGAGAGAGAAATCATGCATTTTTCGTTCTTTCAGGGTGTCTTCGCTTAAAACATATTTGAAGATATTGCTAATGAGAATATAATGAATTAATCAAGTAACAGAAATATGAACGTGCGTTTAAACTACACCGAACGAACGGCCGAGCGAACGATGGTTTTGAAAGAGGCGGGAGCCTGAAGACAACTAATCACAGACATCAGAAGGAGACAGTCATCATTTTTCGGCCATGTTTTGAGAAGAGGGAAAATGGAACATGTGGTGACCACTGGAAAGATCTGTAGAAGGAGGGATAGAGGAAGACAACGAGAGAAGATGCTTCACAATCGTGTTGAATGGCATGCAGGTGTGTCGGCACACGAACTGATACATGCTGCAGGAGATCGCAGATTGTGCTCTCTCTCTCTCTCTCTCTCTCTCTCTCTCTCTCTCTCTCTCTCTCTCTCTCTCTCTCTCTCTCTCTGCTTTTTCTTCTTTCTCTCTCTCGCTATTTCTTCTCTCTCTATCTCTACTTCTTCTCGCTCTCTCTCTACTTCTTCTCTCTCTCTACTTCCTCTCTCTCTCTCTCTCTCTACTTCTTCTCTCTCTCTACTTATTCTTTCTCTACTTCCTCTCTCTCTCTACTTCTTCTCTCTCTACTTCTTCTCTCTCTCTCTCTCTCGTTATTTCTTCTCTCTCTCTCTCTCTACTTCTTCTCTCTCTACTTCCTCTCTCTCTACTTCTTCTCTCTCTCTCTACTTCTTCTCTCTCTCTCTCTCTCGCTATTTCTTCTCTCTCTTTACTTCTTCTCTCTCTCTCTCGCTATTTCTACTCTCTCTCTCTCTCATTCTTCTCTCTCTCTACTTCTTCTTTCTCTACTTCCTGTATCTCTACTTCTTCTCTCTCTCTACTTCTCTCTCTCTACTTCTCTCTCTCTACTTCTTCTTCTCTCTCTCTACTTCACTTCTTTCTCTACTTCTTCTCTCTATCTCTCTCTACTTCTTCTTTCTCTCTACTTCACTTCTCTCTCTCTCTACTTCTCTCTCTCTCTCTCTCTCTACTTCACTTCTCTCTCTCTCTACTTCTCTCTCTCTCTACTTCTTCTCTCTCTCTATTTCACAACTTCTCCATCCATATATCCGTCTGCATGTCTCTCGGGGACGCTCTCTCTCTCTCTCTCTCTGTCTCTCTCTACTTCTTCTCTCTCTCTCTCTCTCTCTCTCTCTCTCTCTCTCTCTCTAACTTCTTCTTTTCTCTGTCTACTTCTTCTCTCTCTCTACTTCTTCTCTCTCTCTACTTCTTCTCTCTCTCTTTACTTCTTCTCTCTCTAATTCTTCTCTCTCTTCTTCTTCTCTCTATCTTTACTTCTTCTCTCTCTCTTCGTCTTTTTCTCTCTCTCTACTTCTCATATCTCTCCACTTCTTTTCTCTCTCTCTACTTCATCTCTCTCTCTCTCTATTTCAAAACTTCTCCATCCATATGTCTGTCTGCATGTCTCTCGGGCGCTCTCTCTCTCTACTTCTTCTCTCTCTCTCTACTTCTTCTCTCTCTCTCACTCTCTTTATCTCACAACTTCTCTCTCTACAACCTTTCTTTTTCTCACAACTTATCTCTCTAAAATTTCTCTGTATCTCACAACTTCTCTCTTTCAACAGCTGCTCTCTATCTCACAAAATGTCTCTATCTCTCTCTATCTCTACAACTTCTATCTATCTCTACAACTTCTCTCTATCTCGGAACTTTTCTCTATCTCTCAACAAATTCTCTATCTCGCAACTCTTCTCTCTCTCTATCTCTCTCTCTATCTCTCTTTCTCTATTCACAAGTCTCTCGATCTAGCAACTTTGTCTCTCCCTCCCTCTCTACAGCTTCCCTCTCTCTTCCTTCCTCTCCTTACAGCTTCTGTCTCTAGATCTCTCTACAACTTCTCTCTCTCTCTCTCTCTCTCTCTCTCTCTCTCTCTCTCTCTCTCTCTCTCTCTACAGCTTCTCTTTCTAGATCTCTCTACAACTACATGGTACACAAATAACACTCACAGAAATTGTCTGTGATCTAGATCTCTCTACAACTACATGGTACACAAAAAACACTCACAGAAATTGTCTGTGATCGAAACCCACTACTGGCTGCATGGATTGTTATTATGGTATGGAGCGTCGCCGGTCGACCCAGCCTCAAATGGGTACCAGGAAGTATGTTCTGGGGAAGTGTAGACAGCCGGCGTAATGTTGATCACATGACCCAGCTAGTGCCGATTGGTCTGTAAAAATATGGGAGCTCTAAAAGCGTGAAAAGGGATCTTCACTTAAATTGTCTGCGTGTGTGTGGGTGTGTGGGTGTTTGTGAGTGTGTGTGTGTGCGCGAATGCATGTGTGGTGTGTGTGCGTGCGTGTGCGTGCGTGTGTGCGTGCGTGTGTGCGTGCGTATGTGCGTGCGTGTGTGTGCTTGAGAAATCCTTCGACTGAAGTGCGTCATGTCTAAAACTCCATTGAATTGCTCCGACCTCAAGCCTTCCCCCTTTATCCCTGCAGCTGTCTGTCTCTCCGACCTCCAGCCTTCCCCCTTATCCCTGCAGCCGTCTGTCTCTCCAACCTCCAGCCTTCCCCCTTATCCCTGCAGCCGTCTGTCTCTCCAACCTCCAGCCTTCCCCCTTATCCCTGCAGCCGTCTGTCTCTCCAGCCTTCCCCCTTATCCCTGCAGCTGTCTGTCTCTCCAACCTCCAGCCTTCCCCCTTATCCCTGCAGCCGTCTGTCTCTCCAACCTCCATCCTTCCCCCTTATCCCTGCAGCCGTCTGTCTCTCCAACCTCCAGACTTCCCCCTTATCCCTGCAGCTGTCTGTCTCTCCGACCTCGCAGCTTTCTCAAAATGCCAGTCTGGCCTTGTCAGCTGAAATCTGAACCTCCAGCCTTCCCCCTTATCCCAACACATCCTTCCTGTCTAGTTTGTCTCAACGTGTCCCCCTTAGTACTACAGTCTGCTTTGTCTCTCCGAAAAACTATTTCACGCCTTCTCCCTTATGTGGCCTGACATCGCTGTTCGTCTCTTGACCTCCAGAAGAGAAAGGCTTCACCCTTAGTCCCTGCAGCTCAGGTTGCCTCAAACAACCCTCGACAGCCGCCTCTCACAACAGAACGCCAGCTTCTGCTGCTGTCTGTCCATCAAGGTGGCGCACAACCGTCTATGGGACATAGGACAGATCCGATTAGTATTAGTGTATCATAGACCAGCTCCGATTATTCTCAATGTATCATAGCACAGGGCGGATGTGTCTTAGTGTATCATAGCACAGGGCGGATGTGTCTTACTGTATCATAGCACAGGGCGGATGTGTCTTACTGTATCATAGCACAAAACCGATGTATTTTATTGTACTATAGCCCAGAGCGGATGTGTCTTAGTGTAACACAAGTGATTAGTCTCTACCTTCTGTTGTCTGCCTGACACTTCATCTTCTCACAATCAGAGGCAGGAAATTATGTCCCTGCTTCATAGAGTTGACTTCCGTAGCTATTGCAAGTTGTGTGACTACCGTATCTATCACAAATTTGTGTGACTACCGTATATATCACAGTGTTGTGTGACTTCCGTAGCTATCATACAGTTGTGTGACTACCGTATCTATCACAGTGTTGTGTGACTTCCGTAGCTATCGTACAGTTGTGTGACTTCCGTATGTATCATAGAGTTGGGTGACTTCCGTATCTATATATCATAGAGTTGTGTGACAGCCGCTATCAAGACAACCCTCGACAGCCGTATCTCGACAGCCGCTCAATAGAGTTGTGTGACTTCCGTATCTATCACACAGTTGTCGACAGCCGTATCTATCAGAGTTGTGTGACCCTCGACAGCCGCCTCTCACACAACCCTCGACAGCCGCCTCTCACACAACCCTCGACAGCCGCCTCTCACACAACCCTTGTGTGAACGTATCCATCACAGAGTTGTGTCACCACAGAACGTCAGCTTCTGCTGCTGTCTGTCCATCAAGGTGGCGCACAACCGTCTATGGGACATAGCACAGATCCGATTAGTCTTAGTGTATCATAGACCAGTTCCGATTAATCTCAATGTATCATAGCACAGGGCGGATGTGTCTTTGTGTATCATAGCACAGGGCGGATGTGTCTTAGTGTATCATAGCACAGGGCGAATGTGTCTTACTGTATCATAGCACAGAACAGATGTGTCTTATTGTATTAAAGCCCAGAGCGGATGTGTCTTAGTGTAACACAAGTGATTAGTCTCTACCTTCTGTTGTCTGCCTGACACTTCATCTTCTCACAATCAGAGGCGGGAAATTATGTCCCTGCTTCATAGAGTTGTGTGACTTCCGTAGCTATCATATAGTTGTGTGACACCGTATCTATCACAGAGTTGTGTGACTTCCGTAGCTATCGTACAGTTGTGTGACTTCCGTATCTATCATAGAGTTGTGTGACTTCCGTATCTATCATAGAGTTGTGTGACTTCCGTAGCTATCACAGAGTTGTGTGACTACCGTATCTATCATAGAGTTGTGTGACTTCCGTATCTATCACAGAGTTGTGTGACTTCCGTAGCTATCGTACAGTTGTGTGACTACCATATTTATCATAGAGTTGTGTGACTATATATCTATCATAGAGTTGTGTGACTTCCGTAGCTATCATAACGTGTGTAACTACCGTATCTAGAACAGAGTTATGTGACTTCCGTATCTATCACAGAGTTGTGTGACTTCCGTATCTAGAACAGAGTTGTGTGACTTCCGTATCTATCATAAAATTGTGTAACCACTGATACATTGCCTTCAGATGCGTGATTTAACAAAGTGTCTCAGTCTGCAGCCCAACAAGGCTCAAACAGACAAGCTGCTGCGCTAGGTCGCTCACGCTAACACCGCCACCACACAAATACACGCCCACACACACGAACACACATTCACACGCACACACACAAGTTCACACTCACAAACACCCAAACATCCACACACACACACACACACACACACACACACATTTCAAGCAGACTGCCTGGAGTCTGGAAAGTATTTCAAGCTCTATTGAAAGTCTCCAAGTCAGCGCTCAAACGAAAGTACAGTCTGGCGGGCAAATTGGACAAGTCTGATCTAAAGGGAGACGTAGGACTGGCTTCACCTGATGCGGAGATCGGCTAGGAATCACAATGAGGCAGAGTCTGACTGCAAGCGTGCAGCTTTCGTGGCTACAGCTCCAGCCAAATGTGTTCAGACATGCCTGGCATATCTCAACCGTGGGTCCCAGTCACTCAGGCTTAATCTATTTGAACAAGTCCGGAATAACTCAACTGCTCTGTGGGTGACTAGGGGGTTGTCAGTGTCTAGGAAGTTGTGAGTGACTAGGGGGTTGTGAGTGACTAGGGGGTTGTGAGTGAATAGAGAGTTGTGAGTGACTAGGGGGTTGTGAGTGACTAGGGGGTTGTGAGTGACTAGGGGGTTGTGAGTGACTAGGGGGTTGTGAGTGACTAGGGGGTTGTGAGTGACTAGGGGGTTGTGAGTGACTAGGGGGTTGTGAGTGACTAGGGGGTTGTGAGTGACTAGGGGGTTGTGAGTGACTAGGGGGTTGTGAGTGACTAGGGGGTTGTGAGTGACTAGGGGGTTGTGAGTGACTAGGGGGTTGTGAGTGACTAGGGGGTTGTGAGTGACTAGGGGGTTGTGAGTGACTAGGGGGTTGTGAGTGACTAGGGGATTGTGAGTGACTAGGGAGTTGTGAGTGACTAGGGAGTTGTGAGTGAAGAGTAATTATGTGTATTATTTTAGTTCAATAAAAGTTTATCTTGTGCATTCGAACTTTGGTGTATGAGTCGAAATGCTCCCGTTGAGCGGATTTTGTGGAGACAAGGCGTGGAGGGTCCATCGTATTATTTGCCACAGGGCCGACATGTCGAGCAGTGAATTGTGGCGGAATTGTGAGGAAAGAATTGTGTAGTGCCTCGTGATGATTCTGTCTTGGGTGACGACGAGAGGAGACGAATTATCACCAATGAAACAAGACAGTAAGAAGTATGTTGTGGACTCACGCCGAGTCAAGGTTAGGTGTTCCCTTTCCTGTGACACCGCCTTGGTAGAATATTATAGTGCAAAGGTGGAGCTTCAGATCGACATTCGTCCTGTATCACCAATTCATGCTCATCATCATGTTGTGTTGCGTCTAAATAAACGGGCTGAAGCACGAGTAAAGAAAGGCTCTTCCCGTCTTGTTGATGTGATTGGCTGCGGACTGTTCTCAGTGTTAGTGATGTGATTGTTTGCGGACTGTTCTCAGTGTTGCCAGATGTTAGTGATGTCAGTGTTAGTGGTGTGATTGTTGCGGACTGTTCTCAGTTGTTATGGTGGTGTGTTTAGTGATGTGATTGGCTGCGGACTGTTCTCAGTGTTAGTGATGTGATTGGCTGCGGACTGTTCTCAGTGTTAGTGATGTGATTGGCTGCGGACTGTTCTCAGTGTTAGTGATGTGATTGGCTGCGGACTGTTCTCAGTGTTAGTGATGTGATTGGCTGCGGACTGTTCTCAGTGTTAGTGATGTGATTGGCTGCGGTCTGTTCTCAGTGTTAGTGATGTGATTGGCTGCGGACTGTTGCCAGTGTTAGTGGTGTGATTCGCTGCGGACTGTTGCCAGTGTTAGTGGTGTGATTGGCTGCGGACTGTTCTCAGTGTTAGTGATGTGATTGGCTGCGGACTGTTGCCAGTGTTAGTGATGTGATTGGCTGCGGACTGTTCTCAGTGTTAGTGATGTGATTGGCTGCGGTCTGTTCTCAGTGTTAGTGATGTGATTGGCTGCGGTCTGTTCTCAGTGTTAGTGATGTGATTGGCTGCGGTCTGTTCTCAGTGGTGTGATTGGTGTTGGTGGTGTAATAGGACTATGAGAACTATGTTAGCCTAGTACTTCCGGGCAGTAATCCCTATTAGTCGCCAGGAGTTCTAAAAAGGGAGCTGTTAACTTAGCTCTATTAAGGATAATTTTGACACGATAGTTTACCAAATCTAATAGATACTGTAAATGTTTTTTAGTCTTTGGTTTTTAGGATTTTAGATATAATACTCTCCTCTGTGATTAAAAATTGCATGCGCGTGTAGCAAACTTATGATTTATTTTAGTAGACAGTCAAATTGGCTTTTTGTTGCATCCCACAGCATAGGAGACAAGAAATATTTAGTGGACAAGACATGACAACAAGAGGAGACAAGGCACGTTTAGTAGGCAGGACATCACACAAAAAGAGAAAAGACACATTAAGTAGACAAGACACCACAACAAGAGAAAACAAGACACATTTAGTAAAAAACAAGACTTCACAACAAGAGGTGACAAAGCACATTAGGTAGACGGGCCTAGGAGAGAGAATACGACACATTTAGTAAACAAAACCATACAATAAGAGGAGACAACACACATTTAGTAGACAAGACATCACAACAAGAGGAGACAAGACCAATTTAATAGACAAGATGACGCACCAGAAGAGACAAGACGCATTTAGTGGACAAGACATCATAATAACAGTAGACAATACACATTTAGTAGTCACGACACAATAAGAGGAGACAAGACGCATTTAGTTGATAAGACATCACAACAAGAGGAGACAAGACACGTTTAGTAGACAAGACATCACATCAAGAGGAGACAAGACACATTTAGTTGATAAGACATCACAACAAGAGGAGGCAAGACACGTTTAGTAGACAAGACATCACCACAAGAGGAGACAAGACCAATTTAATAGACAAGATGACGCAACCAGAAGAGACAAGACGCATTTAGTGGACAAGACATCACAACAAGAGGAGACAAGACACGTTTAGTAGACAAGACATCACATCAAGAGGAGACAAGACACATTTAGTAGACTAGACATCGCAACAAAATGACACAAGACACATTTAGTAGACAGGACATCACAACAAGAGTAGACAAGACTACACAACAAAAGAAGACTAGGCACTGTTAGTAGAAAAGCCAAGGAGAAAAGACTAGACACATTTAGTAGACAAGACAACAGAATAAATGACAAAGCATATTTAGTCAGCAAGACACCAGTAAAAAGATAAGACAAAACATTTTCATGCAATAAAATTATTGGTGAAATGTATGTCTCTATCAGACAGGACAGAACAACAATAGAAGACAGGAAACACTGACATAAGGGAGCTACTGATGAAGTTATTGTCTCAACCAGCTAAGAGAAAGGTCACAACAACATCCCCAGGAAAACAAACTCAATCAGCAGTCAGCTAATCTAACAGATAAAGACCCGCTAATGCTTCTGATTGTCCTAATTGAGTTTCCTGGGCTGGAGACATTCGACCAGACAATGGTAAATGTCACAGATGTTGCTACAGCTGCTTGTGGTTAAAGAGTCCTGCACTCAAACTTCTCCGACCTTCTCCAGACCAATCGATGAGCGTCTTCACGCGTATTGCCGGTCGGTCTCTCAGCTGACGCAGTGTTTATCGTTGACGTTCTTCTATTGCCGGTCGGTCTCTCAGCTGACGCAGTGTTTATCGTTGACGTTCTTCTATTGCCGGTGGGTCTCTCAGCTGATGCAGTGTTTATCTAGATACAAACTAGATACAGAGAAAGATAAACATACACACGAATACACACCGACACAACACACGGAAACACATAATGACAGATACAGACACACACACACACACATAGAGACAAACACACACACACATATAGAGACACACACATACACACACACATAGAGACAAACACACATACACATATAGAGACACACACATACACACACACACACACACACACATATAGAGACACACACACACAAACACACACACATAAAGAGGCAGACCTTTAACCTGGTGGCAGTATTAAATGGTTTTTCTGAGACATAAGCCCGTAGTTCCACGTAATCAGTCTCTGTGGCAAATGACTGCCCAAATACTGCAATACTCCGTAACGCCAGGCTGTCTGTCATTTGTCATTTCATTTAATGATGAGTCCCCCCCCCCCCAACCCCCCTCCCCTCCTTATCCCTGTCGTCGTCCTATGATCTGTTAGTAGACAACTGCGGTCTATACAATCGTTGGAGGTTGTTAAAAACTAAAGTTGTACTCGCATTTACATAATAAAGAATTGTCTATGAAATTTTCACTTTTTAATTGAGATAAGAACGAGACTTCTCGAGAGCTATATAAACCCTTTTCTGGTGTACAGAAGTGGATCATGGACATTTGGCCGAACAGTGAAAAATTATGTGAAAGGGGCGAAGATACGGTTTTATAGACGAATTATGAGAATACAACGTACAGATAACAAGAGTCAGGAAGATACCTTGGTTTGAAAGGAATCTACCTGAAGTTCACCAGATTCTCCATTGAGAGTCACGTGACTACACAAACACAAACGATGTGTGAAAAGAATACAAAATCTATATGAACAAGGGTATATGGTGCTAGATCATAGAGTTGTCTAAGGGAATAAAGGAACTACATCAGAGCAAGGGTATATGGTGCTAGATCATAGAGTTGTGTGGGAATAAAGGAACTACATCAGAACAAGGGTATATGGTGCTAGATCATAGGGTTGTGTAAGGGAATAAAGGAACTACATCAGAACAAGGATATATGGTGCTAGATCATAGGGTTGTGAAAGGGAATAATGGAACTTTATCAGAACAAGAGTATATGGTGCTAGATCACTGAGGTAAATTATCGCTTTGCAAACATCGCCTTTTTAAAAATACTATACTACCCTTTGACACAATCATAGAACTTTCTATCATGTTTAACCTATTCACACAATCATAGAACTTTCTATCCTGTTTAACCTATTCACACAATCATAGAACTTTCTATGATTGAACTTTGAATGATGCAAAACCGATTGACTCAATTATCAAACTTTCTACAATGCTAAACCTAGTCACACAATCATTGAACTTTCAATAATGCCTAACCCAAACACACAATCATCGAACTTTCAGTAATGCTCAACCTATTCACACAATCATCAAACTTTCAATGTTAAACGTATTCACGCAATCACCGAACTTTCAGTAATGCTAAACATATTGACACAATCATCGAACTTTCTACAATGCAAGAGGTATTCACAATATGATCACACTTTCCAATATGTTAAAAGTATTCACAACCATCGAACTTACAATAGTGCTACAAGGATTCACACAATCATCGAACTTACAATAGTGCTACAAGGATTCACACAATCATCGAACTTACAATAGTGCTACAAGGATTCACACAATCATCGAACTTATCATAGTACTATACAAATTCATACAATCATCGAACTTGCTTTACACTAACGCTGAACGTATTAACGAAATCAAATCGTACAGTCCCGCAAATTACCTACAATCGATGTTTAAGTACAATGAGGCGTGTGGCAGCGTCTAGGGCAAGGTAAAAGCTAAAGTCGGCAGATGTGATCCAGCCTCATTGCACACGGTTATAAACCATAAGTGCTCTGCCACCAGTACCGATTGCTGATGAGAAACTGTCCGCCTGTGTCGCTGTCCGCACGCAATTCCGTAGCTTCAGCGACGTTCCTCCATTTACCCCAGAGTGTTTACTCTGGTACCAATTACTTGAAGGCTGGGCAAACCTCCGATTTCGAACACCGGCCAGACTAGAAGACCGGCTAGGGCAGACTTAAAATATATCCTGAAGGTACTTGCCAACTCAAGAGTTCAACAGTCTGTCACAGTCAGTCACAGATATCTCCTACCTCCATACATGCAGTCATGTGTTACTTGAATATGTGTTACAGTCTGTCACAGTCAGTCACAGATATCCCCAACCTCCATACACGCAGTCATGTGTTACTGGAATATGTGTTACAGTCTTGTCACATTCAGTCACAGATATCTTCAACCTCCATACATGCAGTCATGTGTTACTGGAATATGTGTTACAGTCTGCCACTGTCAGTCACAGATATCCCCAAAAACAATACCTGCAGTCATGTGTTACTGGAATATGTGTTACAGTCTGCCACAGTCAGTCATGTGTAACAGTCTGCCACAGTTAGTCATGTGTTACAGCTGCCACAGTCAGTCATGTGTTAGAGTCTGCCACAGTCAGTCATGTGTTACTGTCTGCCACAGTCAGTCATGTGTTACAGTCTGCCACAGTCAGTCACGTGTTACAGGCTGCTACAGTCAGTCATGTGTTACAGTCTGCCACAGTCAGTCATGTGTTACAGTCTGCCATAGTCAGTCATGTGTTACAGGCTGCCACAGTCAGTTATGTGTTACAGTCTGTCACAGTCAGTCATGTGTTACAATCTGCCACAGTCAGTCATGTGTTACAGTCTGCCACGGACAGTCATGTGTTACAGTCTGCCACAGTCAGTCATGTGTTACAGTCTGCCACAGTCAGTCATGTGTTACAGTCTGCCACGGACAGTCATGTGTTACAGTCTGCCACAGTCAGTCATGTGTTACAGTCTGCCACAGTGAGCAATGTGTTACAGTCTGCCACAGTCAGTCATGTGCTACAGTCTGCCACAAACAGTCATGTGTTACAGTCTGCCACAGTCAGTCATGTGTTACAGTTCGCCACAGTCAGTCATGTGTTACAGTCTGCCACAGACAGTCATGTGTTACAGTCTGCCACAGTCAGTCATGTGTTACAGTCTGCCACAGTCAGTCATGTGTTACAGTCTGCTACAGTCAGTCATATGTTACAGTCTGCCACAGTTAGTCGTGTGTTACAGTCTGTCCCAGTCAGTAATGTGTTACAGTCTGCCACAGTCAGTCATGTGTTACAGTCTGCCACAGTCAGTCATGTGTTACAGGCTGCCACAGTTAGTCATGTGTTACAGTATGTCCCAGTCAGTCATGTGTTACAGTCTGTCCCAGTCAGTCATGTGTTACAGTATGTCACAGTTAGTCATGTGTTACAGTCTGTCCCAGTCAGTCATGTGTTACAGTCTGCCACAGCCAGTCATGTGTTACAGTCTGTCCCAGCCAGTCATGTGTTACAGTATGCCACAGTCAGTCATGTGTTAGAGTCTGTCTCAGTCAGTCATGTGTTTCAGTATGTCACAGTCAGTCTTGTTACAGTCTGTCCCAGTCAGTCATGTGTTACAGTCTGTCCCAGTCAGTCATGTGTTACAGTCTGTCCCAGTCAGTCATGTTTTACAGTCTTCCCAGTCAGTCATGTGTTACAGTCTGTCCCAGTCAGTCATGCGTTACAGTCTGTCCCAGCTCTTTACCCTTACATCACATAATTTGTTCTGTGCTTCCCTCTCAACATTTAGGTCTTACTGTCTCTGTCTGTCTGTCTGTCTGTCTGTCTGTCTGTCTGTCTGTCTGTCTGTCTGTCTGTCTGTCTGTCTGTCTGTCTGTCTGTCTGTCTGTCTGTCTGTCTGTCTGTCTGTCTGTCTGTCTGTCTGTCCATATGATTGTCTCTATATTTAACTCACTTTATCTCTATGTCATTACATCAAAGTCCCAAGTCAATGCCACCAAGCTTCAGGTCATTGCCACCAGGTCCCAAGTCAATGCCACCAAGCCAAATGTCATTGCCGTCAATGCCACCAAGTTAAAAGTCATTGCCACCAAGTCCCAAGACAAGTCTCACAAAGCCTTTAGTAGAGTCGATGGACGAAAGCCTCATCAACATGTTGCGTCGTTACACATCACACAGGACTGGCAGTGGGTTCTGGCAGCTCGGTGTGTTCACTAAATTGTTTCAATATGGAATGGAAGCCCGGCACTCGGGTACCTTTGGCCTCTCTCATTCAGATTTCTCTGAGCTGAGGTTTTACCTCATTTGTGATGCTACCAGTCTGTGTTGAAACAAACATACGCACAACACTGAGACAACCCTACCCATGCACCCATACGGGATCCTTTCCCGTGAGCGCCGACCACGCCCAAGTTCACGAACAGGAAAATATTCTACCCCTCCACCTCCCCACCCCACCTCACACACACCCCACACACGCACTCGCATGTTGTGGATTCTTTTTTGTTTCCGGATCTCACGGTTACTCAAAATGGTTGCCAAGGAATGATTTGGGAAGTAAAAGCAGCTGTTGTTATGTTGGCCACATCAAATCCCCATTTGTCCTCCATTTGGTCTACAGAAATATAAATCTGGTAACCTGTGCTGGATGTGACATTGGCGCGGACAAGGTGCTTCCTCTAGCTCGACAACAGACACAATGAAAGCCGGCATTTTATGTGCATTTATGAATGAATCACAAGTCTGACATAACTAGCTTCACTTAGAAGATCTTACACACACACACACACACACACACACACACACACACACACACACACACACACACATACACACACACATACACACACCCCGCACACAAACACCACACACACGCACGCACACACACATACACACAGCCACCCCTCCCTTAAGCACACACAGCCACACACACACATACCCATACACACACGTGCGCACGCTCACACACACGCATCCCCACATGGAACCACTTGAGTGCCAGATAATCCCCTGACATGAAGATGCCGTTTGCAGACGCAGTAATCCCCAGTGGTGGGCAGCCGATGGCCAGCAACTGTTCTTGATTAAAATGCTCATTAAGATTCGATTTCTCGGACAGAATTTCACGGGTCCCAAAATGTCTCCAAAGATCTGGAATTAGTGACCTCATCGCTCATTAAGGGTGCTCGTATGTGCGGGCGGGGCGGGGAAACACAGCATACTGTTGAACACCGTGTGTGTTTGTGTATGTGTGTGCTATGTCAGTGAATGTCATACAGCGCAAGTACAGAGATTAAAAAAACCCACCTGCTTTGTCAGGAGATTGGGGGCAGCAGTTGTCATCACAGGTAATGAAGACTGACACGAGAGCGTGCTCGCCAATGTAGCCGCCGATAAACCCAACTGCAGACCGGCGGCCTTAGATGTGATATCTAGCACCAGTGTTGGTGTGAGACCACACGCTTGTTCCTACTTCTAGAAACTTAGTAGCCTTGTCACTGGGAAACCGGTTCTGCACACATCTGTACCAGAGTTATATCACCTGTTAATCAAGGCAAGCTGTGGAAATCCAAAACCAGACACATTTCGCACCAGCAACTTCCGGGTATAGACCTCACGTTTTAAAAATAAAATTGAGGAAGTGTACTCGGAGAGAGATGACATTGGGGAAGTCTGGAACGATTTAAAAAAGTACTCGGAGAGAGATGACACTGGGAAAGTCTGGGAACGATTTAAAAAAGTACTCGGAGAGAGATGACACTGGGGAAGTCTGGGAAAGATTTAAAAAAAAACTCGGAGAGAGATGACACTGGGGAAATCTGGGTAAGATAAAAAATAAGTTTGAGCGGAAAGAGATGACACTGGGGAAGTCTGGAAAAGATAAAATAAATGTACTCGGAGAGAAATGACACTGGGGAAGTCATGGAAAAAAAAACAAGTATATTTGGATAGAGATGACACTAGGGAAGTCGGGAAAAAGAAAATGAATGCACCCAGAAAGAGAGAGAGAGAGAGAGAGAGAGAGAGAGAGAGAGAGAGAGAGAGAGAGAGAGAGAGAGAGAGAGAGAGAGATGACACTGTAAAAGTCTGGGTTAGACTGAATAATTACTCGGAGAAAGATGACACTGGGGAAGTCTTGGAAAGCGAAAGTAATTTCTCGGAGAGAGATGGTACTGGAAAAGTCTTGGAAAGATAAAATAATTTCTCGGAGAGAGATGTTATTGGGAAAGTCTGAGAAAGATCAGATTGGCGAAGTGTAATCTGTCAAAGATAACATTGAAAACGACTGAGTGAAATTACAATGGAGAAGACAGGAAAGAATCGGATTGGAGAAGCCATGGGGGGGGGGGGGGGGTGTGATTTGAGAAACCAGGAAAGGATCGACTGGAAAAGCTAGGGAGTGTTGTATTTGGAGAAACCAGGCATGGGTGTGGGGAAGTAAACCAGGGAGGGATGGCACTGGGGAAGCCAGAAAGGGATGGGATATGGGAAACAAGAGATGAATGAGATTGGAGAAGCCATGAAGTAATAATGATTAGAGAAGCTAGGTAAGAATGTGATACTGGGAAAGCTCGGGAAGGTTGGGATTGGAGATGCCATGGAGGGATTCGATTAGAGAAGTAGAGGGATGCATAAGATTGGGGAAGAAATTAAGGGAAGCTAAATCAGGAAACTTGGAAACCAGCCTAGAGTCTCTGCAGCAGTATCATAGAACTGTTTTATGGATTATCTCCATGTGTAGTGTGGATATGGTTGGATTATCTCCATGTGTAGTGTGGATATGGTTGGATTATCTCCATGTGTAGTGTGGATATGGTTGGATTATCTCCATGTGTAGTGTGGATATGGTTGGGATTATCTCCATGTGTAGTGTGGGATATGGTTGGATTATCTCCATGTGTAGTGTGGATATGGTTGGATTATCTCCATGTGTAGTGTGGATATGATTGGATTATCTCCATGTGTAGTGTGGATTTATGGTTGGATTATCTCCATGTGTAGTGTGGATATGATTGGATTATCTCCATGTGTAGTGTGGATATGGTTGGATATCTCCATGTGTAGTGTGGATATGGTTGGATTATCTCCATGTGTAATGTGGATATGTTTGGATTATCTCCATGTGTAGTGTGGATATGGTTGGATTATCTCCATGTGTAGTGTGGATATGGTTGGATTATCTCCATGTGTAGTGTGGATATGGTTGGATTATCTCCATGTGTAGTGTGAATATGGTTGGATTATCTCCATGTGTAGTGTGGATATGGTTGGATTATCTCCATGTGTAGTGTGGATATGATTGGATTATCTCCATGTGTAGTGTGGATATGGTTGGATTATCTCCATGTGTAGTGTGGATATGGTTGGATTATCTCCATGTGTAGTGTGGATATGGTTGGATTATCTCCATGTGTAGTGTGGATATGGTTGGATTATCTCCATGTGTAGTGTGGATATGGTTGGATTATCTCCATGTGTAGTGTGGATAGGTTGGATTATCTCCATGTGTAGTGTGGATATGGTTGGATTATCTCCATGTGTAGTGTGGATATGGTTGGATTATCTCCATGTGTAGTGTGGATATGGTTGGATTATCTCCATGTGTAGTGTGGATATGGTTGGATTATCTCCATGTGTAGTGTGGATATGATTGGATTATCTCCATGTGTAGTGTGGATTAATGGTTGGATTATCTCCATGTGTAGTGTGGATATGGTTGGATTATCTCCATGTGGTATGGTTGGATTCTCATTGTATGTGGATATGGTTGGATTATCTCCATGTGTAGTGTGGATATGGTTGGATTATCTCCATGTGTAGTGTGGATAGGTTGGATTATCTCCATGTGTAGTGTGGATATGGTTGGATTATCTCCATGTGTAGTGTGGATATGGTTGGATTATCTCCATGTGTAGTGTGGATGGGATGGTTGGATTATCTCCATGGTAATGTGGATATGGTTGGATTATCTCCATGTGTAGTGTGGATATGGTTTGGATTATCTCCATGTGTAAGTGTGGATATGGTTGGATTATCTCCATGTGTAGTGTGGATATGGTTGGATTATCTCCATGTGTAGTGTGGATATGGTTGGATATATCTCCATGTGTAGTGTGGATATGATTGGATTATCTCCATGTGTAGTGTGGGATATGGTTGGATTATCTCCATGTGTAGTGTGGATATGGTTGGATTATCTCCATGTGTAGTGTGGGTGGTGGATATGGTTGGATTATCTCCATGTGTAGTGTGGATATGGTTGGATTATCTCCATGTGTGTATATGGGATTATTCCAATGTGTAGTGTGGGTTGGATTATCTCCATGTGTAGTGTGGATATGGTTGGATTATCTCCATGTGTAGTGTGGATATGGTTGGATTATCTCCATGTGTAGTGTGGATATGGTTGGATTATCTCCATGTGTAGTGTGGATATGGTTGGATTATCTCCATGTGTAGTGTGGATATGGTTGGATTATCTCCATGTGTAGTGTGGATATGGTTGGATTATCTCCATGTGTAGTGTGGATATGGTTGGATTATCTCCATGTGTAGTGTGGATATGGTTGGATTATCTCCATGTGTAGTGTGGATATGGTTGGATTATCTCCATGTGTAGTGTGGATATGGTTGGATTATCTCCATGTGTAGTGTGGATATGATTGGATTATCTCCATGTGTAGTGTGGATATGGTTGGATTATCTCCATGTGTAGTGTGGATATGGTTGGATTATCTCCATGTGTAAGTGTGGATATGGTTGGATTATCTCCATGTGTGTGTGGATATGGTTGGATTATCTCCATGTGTAGTGTGGATATGGTTGGATTATCTCCATGTGTAGTGTGGATATGGTTGGATTATCTCCATGTGTAGTGTGGATATGGTTGGATTATCTCCATGTGTAGTGTGGATATGGTTGGATTATCTCCATGTGTAGTGTGGATATGGTTGGATTATCTCCATGTGTAGTGTGGATATGGTTGGATTATCTCCATGTGTAGTGTGGATATGGTTGGATTATCTCCATGTGTAGTGTGGATATGATTGGATTATCTCCATGTGTAGTGTGGATATGGTTGGATTATCTCCATGTGTAGTGTGGATATGGTTGGATTATCTCCATGTGTAATGTGGATATGGTTGGATTATCTCCATGTGTAGTGTGGATATGGTTGGATTATCTCCATGTGTAGTGTGGATATGGTTGGATTATCTCCATGTGTAGTGTGGATATGGTTGGATTATCTCCATGTGTAGTGTGGATATGGTTGGATTATCTCCATGTGTAGTGTGGATATGGTTGGATTATCTCCATGTGTAGTGTGGATATGGTTGGATTATCTCCATGTGTAGTGTGGATATGGTTGGATTATCTCCATGTGTAGTGTGGATATGGTTGGATTATCTCCATGTGTAGTGTGGATATGGTTGGATTATCTCCATGTGTAGTGTGGATATGGTTGGATTATCTCCATGTGTAGTGTGGATATGGTTGGATTATCTCCATGTGTAGTGTGGATTAGGTTGGATTATCTCCATGTGTAGTGTGGATATGGTTGGATTATCTCCATGTGTAGTGTGGATATGGTTGGATTATCTCCATGTGTAGTGTGGATATGGTTGGATTATCGCCATGTGTAGTGTGGATTAGGTTGGATTATCTCCATGTGTAGTGTGGATATGGTTGGATTATCTCCATGTGTAGTGTGGATATGGTTGGATTATCTCCATGTGTAGTGTGGATATGGTTGGATTATCGCCATGTGTAGTGTGGATTAGGTTGGATTATCTCCATGTGTAGTGTGGATATGGTTGACAGATTCAGTCACAGACAAATGTCCACCACTGATGCAGCCACGCAATACTGCCAACGCTAAATTAACAAGTACATCAGAAAATCAACAGTCCACACTTTACGAGTCTGGTCTCATGCTGGCCTGGATGTTTTCCAGAGAACGATTCTTTCCAAAAATCGGTTACCTGGAATTGTGAACATCAGTGGATGTGTCTGTGGTTTTGTTGTTGTTTTTTTTTTTTTTTGCAGAGGGGATCGAAAATGAGAAAAATCAAAAAGCATAACAAAATTATGAGTCACGTGTCTGGGACTAATATATTTCTAGTCTGTGTTGCAACCAGCTCTACATCTAGATGTCAGAGTTCAAGAGATCGGCAGTGCAGTCAGGGTCAACGTGGATCTAGTATGCCAAAGTTGGAAAGTAAATCGCAACAAGTAAAAAAAAAAAAAAACCTAGCAAATGACTTGTTTAAACCACTGTCGTATGGAACATATAGTAATGGAACATATAATGATGGAACATATAGTGATTGAAGATATAGTGATGAATCCATATTGCATAGATTATGTCTGCCCGTTGTCAGTGACGTGCTCAATAATGCGCCGGTAGCTGAAATATTGTGATAAAAGCTAAACCTACACTCTGTTAATCTGTGCCAGTACTTACTAAACATATAACCTGCTAAACTGTCTTTCTACAGGCTACCACACCATTCTGTAGCCCGTAGACGACTAATGCAGTAGTTTGGCAAGCTAATTCTGCCTCACGCTCATTTCATCACATTCTGTTCACAACATACTATTAGAGTGCCATTACAAACACAACATAATATTAGAGTGCCTTTACAAATACAACATAATATTAGAGTGCCTTTGCGTGACACTGTGAGCTGCGGATTTCATTTGGAATGTTTGTCGACTGACCAACGTGGTGGTGTGATTTGTAGATTCAGAAAATGGCGCGATGCCGGTTGTCGCAATATTGGTGGGGCCATTTTTGTATTACAATTGATCGCGTGTGCAACTGGTGATCTTTTGGTGACTTCTGCTACCATCAATGATGAACTGCATTTCTAACGCCAGACTGTTTGTGTTAGCACTTCGGATGGCTACCACATGAGACAGCAGTTTGCCAGTCTTTCCACAAGGGACTGTGATAAACATTCTGTGTGTTTTTCGTTGGCACAGGAGCGGAGCAAAGATGGGGTGACCCGTTTGCTATGAAGCTGAAATTAAAATTACCAGATTACCAGAGTGCTTTTACAAACACAACATACTATTAGAGTGCCTTCAGAAACACAACATACTATTAGAATGCCTTCACAAACTGGTGCTGATGTTCACATTATATCTCAGCTGTAATGAAATATAAATGGATGAAATGTTATAATATTATTTACTTAATTAGCATCGTTATTTCTGATTATGAACCTTTGCAAATTGGTAGGGACTGACGCTTTAATCTATATATATATATATATATATATATATATATATATATATATATATATATATATATATATATATATACAAATCAATGTTGTGTGTGTTTGTTTATGAGCTATAAACTCGGAAACTACTGAACCGATTTAGCTGAAATTTTCAGGATATATTTGTTTTGATACCGTATGTTTACACATCATGGTTTGAAATTCTACCTGTCATTGTTAGAGATAGGTGACCACATTTTTTGTAAAAGTCTTCGAAACTAATATTTCCATTTTTAGTGACATTTAATTATAGCCACGTTAGTAAATGCGCATGGGCGATCTACTTTCACAGTGCATGCACAGTAGAGACGCTCTATTTTCAACATCCGCCCGCGACATTTAAGACATTACAAGGAAAACAAATGCCTGCTGTTTTTAGTTGTGTTGGAATCTATAAATATTTAAAAAGGTGAGCGCATTTATTTCAGTAACATTAGTCAGTATGTACATATTTTTTGTTAACTTAAAACATGCGTGGACAACTCCTTAAATCCCGCAATGATAAATGTATAATTATAAATATATATTGGCTTTCCCAAACTCATACTCATATTGTTTAGCGTGTATTGTTATTGTAACTATTATTATTCATATTATACAGAACTGCTTCAGTTTAAATGTCTACACAGTTTCAGTTGGCTTTCTTCTGTTATTTAAAAGAATTATATAAATTTACATGAAATTCCCTCTCAGGTCAGTGTTAGAATCTAGAAATGTTTCAAAAGGTATGCGCATTTATTTCAGTGACATCAGTCATTATGTAAATAGTTTTTTAAACTTCAAATACATGTGTGGACCAATCCTTAAATCCCACAATGATGAATGTATGCTCATTATCTGATGGCTTTCTTATATTGTCTAGCCTGTTACTTTTATTTTTCTTTTTATACAAAACTGATACAGTTTACATGTCTACACATTTTCGGTTGGCTTTCTCCTATTATTCAAAAGAATGATATACATTTACACAGTCGCAATACATATATACCACAAATCTTACTGCTACACTGGAAACCTATTCATATCGTTTACCGACTTTTCTTAATATTTGCTGCGCAGTTTCTATGCATTTCATCTTGAGTGAAAATAAATTGTTATCGCATGCTCAAATTTTCATTTATTTCAGCGATACTTCGAGTCACATTTCATTCAGTGCGTGAGGACGAACAAGCTACGGACGATCAACGCTCACTAAATTCACACGCTGTTCACCATTTTGTTAAAATTTGCAGTTATGCCTCCCAAACGAAAAGCAATTGGCCCATCTACATCTAAAACACGCAAGAGATGGGGATTAATTGCTTCAGAAAGAGACGAGCAACGTGAGGTAAGACTGGAAACCATTCGAGTGCGCACTGCTGAAGCACGTTCGTCTTAATCAGACCAGTAACGGAGAGCAAGACTAGAAAACGTTCGAGTGCTCACTGCTGAAGCCAGATCGTCTCAGTCAGACGAGCAACGAGAAGCAAGACTGGAAACCAATAGAGTACGCACTGCTCAAGTCCATTTATCAGAAACAGTCGAGCAATGGAAAGCAAGACTGGACACCGTTCGAATGCGCACTACTTTTTCCAGATGGCATAATTCGGTGTAACAAATATTGTGCGTGAGAACTACATGCCAACATTCAAAGTGCTGTCACGAAATGATCTCAGTGGTTCCAGAAGTTAGTACTTGTAAAAAGTTCTTCTGGTTCTAAAGAGAGAGGATCATATTTACTCTGCCCTTTACCCTAATATTACTTTAAACCAAACTGATTTAAATGTTTCCAGTCCTTCTCCGAGACCAAGCCACTGCGCTGTGTTTAAAATTACATAACACTACGTAATACAGCCCACTGGTTCAGATTAGGGATGTTATGTTTGATTCTCATGCCAGTGTCAGAATGTTATCTCCTGACCACACTGTAGAGGCCAGCGAACGGGGAACTTAGCATCACACCTGAGCTGGACCGTAGGTCGTAAAGGTTACCTAACACAGACGGCTTTGAAAGGCTAGACATTGTGGAGACGAGAGGTTGGAGTTTCGCAAGTCAGTGTAATTCTTGGCAGAACAGGTGTTTGGCAATTAGGAATGTTTAATCTTGGTCTAGTAGGAAACACAATGGCTTCACGGACCGTTTTCACACCGCACGGCTGTCAGAGGCTTATAAGTTAAGTTAACCCCTTTTACGTACCTACTATTACCATCATCGTCATACCACTCTAAACCCCGGAGCTGTTTTTCTCGCTGAGCTTATCCCTCATCCAAAAAACCCGTCACTGTTTGTGTAAACCAACAAAATGGAATTTCATGTAGTAAAAAAAGCTGTATTTTATTTTAAACTACATGTTTGTTAAATTTAAGTGTATTATTTACCTGTTTTAAAATAAATAGATAGAATTCATTGGGGGGAGCTCAAATAAAATAATAAATTTTTTAAATTTT
>CAJHNH020008470.1:320667-340667 GCA_905116865.2 Candidula unifasciata
AAACGCCTCACTGCCCCCCCCCCCCCCCAATAAAATGCAAAACAAAAGTGGCTCAGAAAAACCTCCAAAAGTTGGAATCCCCCCCCCCCCCCAAAAAAATCTGAAACAAAATTTGGGCCCTTAGGAATAAACCGTCTCAAAGTTGGAATGCCCCTCCCCCCCCCCCCCCCCCCAATAAAAAGCTGAAACAAAAGTGGCCTCAAAACAAACGTGGCTTTTAGAAACCGCTCAAATTTTGACTGGCCCCCCCCCCCCCCAAAAAAGCTAAACAAAAAGGGCCCCAGAAAAACCCCCTCTCAACGTTGGAAAGCCCCCTCCCCCCCCCCCAAAAAAAATAAAAGGCTAACAAATGGCCTCAAAAGAAACAAAGTGGCCCCAGAAATACCGTCTCAAAGTTTACTGGCCCCCCCCCCCCCCCAAAAAAAATGCTAAAAAAAAAGCCTAAAAAACCCCCTTCAACTTGGACTGCCCCCCCCCCCCAAAATAAAAATGGCTGAAACAAAAAGTGGCCCCAAATAACCCTCTCAAAATTGACTGCCCCCCCCCCCCCAAAAAATGCTAAAAAAAACTGGCCCCAGAAAAAACCGTCTCAAAGTTTGATGCCCCCCCCCCCAAATAAATGAAAACAAAAAGTGGCCTCGAAAACCGTCCAACGTTGGGCTACCCCCCCCCCCCCCCCAAAAAATGCTAAAAAAATAAAAAAAAGTGGTCAGAAAAAACCGTCTCAAAGTTTGACTGCCCCCCCCCCAAAATAAAATGCTAAAAAAAAACGTGGGCCCCGAAAAAACCGTCTCAAAAGTTTGGAACCCCCCCCCCCCCCCCCCCCAAAAAAAAAAATGCCCGAAAACAACGGGCCCAAAAAAAACAAACGTGGGCCTCGAAATAAAACCCTCAAAGTTGGACTGCCCCCCCCCCCCCCCAAAAATGTTTAAAAAACGTGGCCTCAGAAAACCGTATCAACGTTGGAAAGCCCCCCCCCCCCCCCCCCAATAAATGCTGACCCACCCCCCCCCCCCCCTCTCTCCCTCCAAAAATAAAATGCTAAAACAAACGTGGCCTCAGAAATAACCGTCTCGACGTTGGACTGCCTCCCCCCCCCCCCCCCCCCCCAACAAATAAAATGCTAAAACAAACGTGGCCTCAGAAATAACCGTCTCAACGTTGGAATGCCCATACCCCCCCCCCCCCCAAATAAAAAAATGCTGAAATAAACATGGTTTGGTCGACAAGATGACAACAGGTCGAGTGTGGGAGCAGGTGTGCAGCCATGTCTAGCGTCCAGGCCTGACCACATCCTGTCTGCACCACTGACCACATCCTGTCTGCACGACTGACCACTTCCTGTCTGCACGACTGACCATGTGGGCAAGTGCGGTAACTCGATTACATGTCCGATGTGCTGATCAATGAGAACAAATCTAGAAACCACACTGATAATCACCTCCAGGACATTTGTTGACAAACCAGACCGCAGCAGACGACCGGGTCAGCGCCGGCCCATCATGCATGTTTTATCCGGTGCGTCTCTACCAGACACCTGTTGGAATGTCGGCACACATGTCCCCCAAGTAATGAAAGTTGATTTAACTGATGAGTTTATTTTCTGTCAATAATCTGTGTACGTGTCGCTCTTCTGGGGCAATGTCATCTCGGGAAATGTTTTTCCAAACGATGTGGACACATTGAGAAGCAGATTCCCGCACCCCTCTTTACATAAACAAATCTTCAATATTTAACAGAGAACGAAAGTCGATGATATATATATTAGGACTGTACCGAATACTGATTTTCACTATTCGGTCGAATATTAAAAGCGGGACCAACTATTCGGTCAAATAAGAATACGAACACAAATAGTGTATCATCATCAGCAGGTGCCTTGCCGAATTGCATCGGCGATCATGCCTCTCCACAATCTGCGATCTCCTGCAGCATGTATCAGTTCGTGTGCCGACACACCTCCATGCCATGCAACAAGACTGTCAAGCATTTTCTCTCGTTGTCTTCCTCTATCCCTCCTTCTACATATCTTTCCAGTGGTCACCACATGTTCCATTTTCCCTCTTCTCATAACATGGCAAAGAAATGATGACTGTCTCCTTCTGATGTCTATGATAAGTTGTCTTCGGGCTTCAGCCTCTTTCAAAACCTCCTGGTTAAGAATTATTTTTCTAACTCTCAATGACAAGGATATATTGTATAAGATGTTCTTCATTTTATAAAATGCAGTTTTTGCCTGTCCTATTCTGTTTCTTATTTCAGTAATGCATCTTCCATCTGATGTTATCCATGTGCCCAGATACTTACATTTCTGTACTTATCCCAGAATAACACCCTTAACTTTTATTACACATTTAGGAATAATTCTTTTCTTTGATACCACCATTACTTCTGTCTTCTCACTATTCAAACTCAGGCCCATTCTTCCACTTTTGAATAGTGTATAAAACAGATCTAAAAAAAAAAAAAAAAAAACATTCACAATGGCAAATGTGCTCTGACATTTTACTTCACTAAATGTAATACAGAAAAGTAAACATTCAAAAAACATTTTATGTTTTGCATCCTTCGGTCAGTCAGTGGTAACTAATACCTAGGAATGAAAGTATTCTTAGCTTTATAACAAGTAACCAAACTTGTAAATTGTCATTGACAGCTTAAGTAATACGTCAAAGCGACTTAGGCAACAGCAACTATCGCAGTTTATGCAGAAACTGGTGTAAGATAACCATTATTCGCCTTCGGCCCCACCGCAAGTATTCGGCCGAATACCGAATAGTTATTAGGTCCACTAGTCGGCCCCGAAGCAAATATTCGGTACAGCCCTGATAGATCTGACAGACTAACGTAGTATCAAGTAGACCTCAGCAACCAGGGGAAGAAAACAGACTATTGAGTCATCAGCAACATCAGGGAAAGAAAACAGACTTTTGAGACCTCATGAGTCTGTTTACCATCTCCCAGTGAAACCCATGCTATTAGGGACTTTCCCAGTTCTGTCATCTGCCAGTGAAACCCATGCTATTAGGGACTTTCCCAGTTCTATAATCTCCTCGTGAAACCCTTGCTATTGGGACTTTCCCAGTTCTGTCATTCAGCTATACCCTGACGTTATTCCTATTTATAGTATTATTGCATCTCTCCTCCCCTAAAAAAAATGCACTAGTTTTTCAAACTTATATAACCACTCATAAAGGAATGTATTGCCTTGCTTCACTTTTATTCCTTTGCTGTTTGGTTTTATCTGAAATTCTACCATGAGTTTTCTGACTTGAACCACAACTGAAGCATCTCTTGACATTCCCCTTGACAGTTCTTGGCAATATGTTAACAGAATCATCTCTCCAAAGCGTTCCTCAAACAACGCGGACGACCATATAGGCTCTGTGGCATACTTATAAAGCCCTAAAGTCTGTCTTCTCAATAAGACAGAACAACACCCCTAAACCTTCCTCAACAACGCGAAAGACCAACAATGGCTCCAAAACAAGACTTATAGGCCACACAGTTCTCTATTGCCCCATAGAACCAAGTTCCTGTTGACAGTTCATTTAAAGTGACTGCTATTACCTGTTGGCCTTTGTCAGTTACCCTGGTTTATAACTCAAAAGCTTTGCCAGAACTGTTCCATTCCTAGCATTATGGCAACGTCATTCTATATTTGGACATTATATACTAGTTCTTGTCGCTCTTCATTTGCAATTTACAACTAGTAGTAGTACATTTTACCCCACTAGGACATCATACAAGCGATAAACACCCGGTGATACAAGGTGCCACCATGTGGATGAGGATCACCCGTGGAGAGGTCCCAGAAACTGCGTTCAGCCATTAGTCCATTTTTATGGCCAGGCTATATTGCGGCCCCTGTCAAGAGCCAGATTAGGGCTTCAAATAACGAAAAATTGCAGCTCACAAGGAAATGACTGAACTCCATAACTGCAAGACTGACTGACTTTCTATCCCACCAGAGCATCACACAAGCGATAAACACCCGATGACACAAGTGCCACCATGTGGGTGAGGATCACCGTGGAGAGGTCCCAGAAACTGCGTTCAGCCTTTAAGCTATATTTATGGCCAGGTTATATTGCGTCCCCTGGCAAGAGCCAGAGTAGGGCTTCAAATAAAGAAAAATTTCGTCCTTGAAAGGACGGAAAGTTAATCGATAGCTTCAAAAACATAACTGACTGACTGACTTTCTACCCCACCATGACATCACAAAAGCGATAAACACCCGATGACACAAAGTGCCACCATGCGGATGAGGATCACCGTGGTAATCCCAGAAACCGCGTTCAGACAATTGGCCATATTGATGGCCTGCCTATATTGCGGCCCCTGACAAAAGCCAGAGTGGGGCTTTAAAAAACAAAACAAAATGTGGTCTTAAGAGGGGCGTAAAGGACAACGACAAAACTAACTGTATGCTAAAGTATGACTGACTGACTGACTTTCTACCCCACCAGGACATCAGAGTGGGGCTTCAAATAACGAATGAATGAATGAATGAATTTCTACCCCACTAGGTCATCACACAAGCGATAAACACCCGATGACACAAAGTGCCACCGTGCGGATGAGGATCGCCGTGGAGAGGTCCCAGAAACCGCGTTCAGACATTTGGCCATAATATGGCCTGCCTATATTGCGGACCCTGGCAAAAGCCAGAGTAGGGCTTCAAATGACAAAAAATTTCGTCCTAAAAAAGGACGAAATTGTGTGATTGATGCTAAAGTATTGGCTTGGATTGGCTTTTTACCCCACCAGGACATCACACAAGCGATAAACACCCGATGACACAAAGTGCCACCATGCGGATGAGGATCACCGTGGAGAGGTCCCAGAAACCGCGTTCAGACATTTGGCCATAATAATGACCTGCCTATACTGCGGCCCCTGGCAAAAGCCAGAGTGGGGCTTCAAATAACAAAAAATAACATCATAAGAAGGACGTACGACTTGACTGACTGACTGACTGACTTTCTACCCCACCAGGACATCACACAAGCGATAAACACCCGATGACACAAAGTGCCACCATGCGGATGAGGATCGCCGTGGAGAGGTCCCAGAAACCGCGTTCAGACATTTGGCCTTATGTATGGCCTGCCTATATTGCGGCCCCTGGCAAAAGCCAGAGTAGGGCTTCAAATGACAAAAAATTTCGTCCTGAAAAGAACGAATCCGAACACGTACGACTTGCGATTAAATAAAGTATTATAAACTTTGATTGACATTTCTAATTCTGAACTCATAAATTGTATACTGTAATATAATGTATCTGCTATTTTATTATTAACTCTTATACACCATTTCTCATCATCATTTTCTTTTCATAACATCAATACAATATTTATTTCGACTAGATATTAAATTGTTTGTAACAACACGTTTATTGAACGTCTGTTATTAGTGTCAATCTATTAACAATCATTATCCCCCTTATCATTTTTGTTATGCCCCCTATTGATTTCTTTCCCTTGTTGTTTTTATAATAAGGACATAATGTCTGGAATGTGGTTATCAACCCCTTTAACATGCATGATGTCAAATTTAAACTGTTGTAATAATAATGCCCAACGGTATACCCTAGCGTTTTTATTAGCATCTATGTTTTGCAGTTTCACCAATGCCAAATTACCTTTAATAATCGTAAATTCTTTTCCGATTAATAAGAATTTCTAAATTTTTTTTTTTTAAAACTTATCACAACAGCTAATACCTCCCGCTCGAAAGATGTATATTTTATCGTTTTTTTTTTTTTTTCTTTTTAATCTTAGTTTAATTTTGTTAGTTGCCTGTCTACTATAACTCCGAATAACTGACAGGTTAATCTTGAAAAGAAAAGAAAAAAAGAGCAGGTACTACAACAGTCTTTTCCATGCTCAGTCTTCACCTTCAGGTCACACCTGGAGAATGGAGGATGGCAGAGTCCCTAAGGACTTCCTTTATGGTGAATTAAAGACAGGAAGAAGATGTCGAGGCCGACCTCTACTACGTTATAAAGATGTATGCAAGCGGGACATGAATGAAACAGGTATTGAGGCGGCCCCATGGGAACAAAATGCCATGAACCGTGATGTGTGGAGAGTGCATATCAGGAAGGAAATGAGACTGATGAAAAAAATTATTGCAGAAAGAATGAGAGCTGAGCGTTTGAAGAGAAACGGATTAAACACAAATGTTGTTAACAATGGTCCAGAAATCCTATGCTCTCATTATGGAAGACTTTACTTGACACGGGCGGGTCTTGCTAGTCACACTCGCCATCGCCATGGGCTGTGAGTCTCATGCCTCCTCATACCGCAATATAACACTATCGTCTGGAAAGACGGAAAGGTGCCAATGAATAAATCTTGCAAAATGTTTAACAACTTTAACACAATAATTAGCGCTTGATATAACCAAAGCCATAATTGAATTTCTAACTTCTAACTTTGCTTGTAACGGACAGTTTTCTGGCACACTAGTTTGATTATAATAAGCATGCAAGTAGTTACATTTTTTAATCATCACTTTGTGTCTCCGGGTATTCATCGCATGTGTGATGACATGGCGGGAGCCCGAAGACAATTTATCACAGACATCAGAAGGAGACAGTCATCTTTTTTCGGCCATGTTATGAGAAGAGGGAAAATAGAACATGTTTTGACCACTGGAAAGATCGGTGGAAGGAGGGATAGAGGAGGACAACGAGATAAGATGCTTGACAGTCTTGATGCATGGCATTGAGGTGTGTCGGCACACGAACTGATACATGCTGAAGGAGATCGCAGATTATGGAGAGGCACCAGTCGGCAAGGCACATGATGATGATGACGATCTTATGCCCACATGGCACATTTTTGTATTCTTGAAAAGTCTCAGACGTACTGCTGTATTTGATTCCGATATTTCACTTCCTCACTTGGAGTTTGATGTTTCACTTCCTCACTTGGAGTCTGATGTTTCACTTCCTCACTTGGAGTCTGATGTTTTTCTTCCTCACTTGGAGTCTGATGTTTCACTTCCTCACTTGGAGTCTGATGTTTCACTTCCTCACTTGGAGTCTGATGTTTCACTTCCTCACTTGGAGTCTGATGTTTCACTTCCTCACTTGGAGTCTGATGTTTCACTTCCCCACTTGGAGTCTGATGTTTCACACACTGCTGCTGCTTAGAATTCTTTCTTATATTTGCAAAATGTACGAGTGTGCTCGTAGAACCCAAAACGCATTACTTGACATGCCTTTGCCTGGTGCAACACTTCTGAGTGTGCAAACCTTTCATGGCATAACATAACACATTATTGACATGCCTTTGTTTGCACACTTCAGATTCTATTATTCCTATCTTTCTTTCTCTGTGATGTTTTTTTTCTCGCTGGGTATGTCCATTTATTATATCCATCTTCATGAGATGAGAAGCTCCGGAACAAAGAGAAAGATTGCGGCGACCCAGAAAGGATATTGTTGGGAAGCGATCTGTAAAGCGGTGTGAATCGCTTCCTAGCCAAGTATCTAAAGGTGTTTGATTAAGCCTTACCTGATATATGAAAGTTCCCCTAAGCCAGCCTCCTAGCGACTAATGGGGCTCCCTACCTGGAGTTCTCATAGTCCTATTATACTCTCACACTTACAATCACATCAACACAACGCAAATTGTCAGTTCTTTACTCGTGATTTAGCCTGTTTATTTCGACGCAACACACCATGACGATAAGCATAAACTATGATACATTACGACTGTCCATCTAAAGCTCCACCTATACACTATAATATTCTACCAAGGCGGTGTCACGTGAAAGGGAACACCTAGCCTCGACTCGGCGTGAGTCCACAACATACTCTTTCGGCCTACGGCCTCGCCCCTGGAGTCACCAATAGCATTCTCATAAACTACCGTCTTGTTTCCCTGGTGATCCTCCTACGCCTCTTCGCGTCGTCACCCAAGACAGATTCTCCTTCTCCGTTACGTGCACTCACTTCAAGTCACCCTAACAGCTACATGATTACTGATGGAAGACTCGATCCTAGGCAACAAGTTTGTCGACACAGTCAAAGCCGAATCATCACGAGGCACTACTCAATTGCCGTCCTCGCTATAGCGCCACAATTCATCGCTCGACTTCTGTCGGCCTTGTGGCAATTAACATGTTGGGCCCTCCACACCTTGTCTCCACAAAATCCGCTCACGGGAGCATTTCAAATTACACACCAAAGTTGTAATGCACAAGATCAACTTGCACTGAACTAAAATAATACACCGAATTACTGCTAAAAATTCACCAACAGCTCAACGTGAATTCACAGACATCGGAACATGCGTCCGCACACTCGCACTTGCTGAGAGGCACTGAACTCAACACCCACGGTCCCCCTTTAGCTCCTTCTCCATACCCAGCAAAGTTCTCCAAGTCCAAGTCCTTTTGGGGAAAAAAAAAAGAAAAGCTCGACCACGTTCAGACTGCTGCTAGCTAGCCTAGGCTGCTAGCAGTCTCCGCAAAGTTCTCGCTAAACGTATGCAAGACATTGTTATTCGTGAACCTCCAGGAACACCTCTATCACGAATGCGTGAACATCATAAATATTTACACTGGTCTCTGACCTCAAGCCACATGGGCTCCTTTAGCCCACGTCTCTATAACCATCATTATCCTGTGCCCTGCTACTTGCCTAGTGAAGTTAACACGCAAAAGCAATCCTCCGCCAATAAAATAGAACACGAAACCACAAGAGTACAAGATGACAATGAGAGGTTGCCCATTGAATGGCTTGATCACAAGATGACAATGAGAGGTTGCTCATTGAATGGCTTGATCACAAGATGACAATGAGAGGTTGTCTCATTGAATGGCTTGATCACAAGATGACAATGAGAGGTTGCTCATTGAATGGCTTGACCACAAGAGTACAAGATGACAATGAGAGGTTGCTCATTGAATGGCTTGACCACAAGAGTACAAGATGACAAAGAGAGGTTGCTCATTGAATGGCTTGACCACAAGATGACAATGAGAGGTTGCCCATTGAATGGCTTGATCACAAGATGACAATGAGAGGTTGCCGTTTGAATGGCTTGGCCACAAGAGTACAAGAGATGACAATGCTCATTGAAGGTTGACCACAAGAGTCAAGATTGAGAGGTTGGCATTGAATAGCTTGGCTTTGGCCCCGATGTTTCCATCTGAAAGTTCATGTACAACAGGTGATTGAGAGGTCCTTTATTGAGTAGAGGCTTGGTGCTCATGAAGCCAATATAGAAAAGTTACAAGCCACAATGCCAAACTGCCCATGTGATTTATCACTGCTATCAGCATTTTGTGAAAATAAATGCTCTGAAGACATTCCTTCTGATATTCCTCTCATGACAGTTGCGGAAGTTTTTATACATTTCAACAGTCTCAGAAACAGTAATACATCTGATTTAGACGGAATCAGCAATAGGATCCTTCGTAGTGCTGCCCCAGTTATTTGTGAGTCGATGACCTTTATTTACAACCAATGTCTTGTCAAAGGCTTCTTCCCATCTGCATTTAAGATTGCCAAAGTGTATCCACACCTAAAATCCGGTTCCTTAGACAGTAATATGCCAGGTAACTATAGACCAATCTCCCTGTTATCTTCACTATCGAAACCACCAGAGAAACATATACATAATGTAACTTTTCAGCACTTAGATCACAATAAACTTATAGTGCATAACCAATCAGGTTTTTGACCAAACTATTCTTGCCATACTGCCTTAACTAACATGACTGAAAAATGGCACCAGAATGTTAATGATGAGAAAATATGAGGCGGGATGTTTATAGACTTTAAGAAAGCTTTTGACATGATAGACCATAACATTCTTATAAGAAAATTAGAAACAATGAAATGTAACCCTAGGCTATTAAAGTTAATAAAATCCTTTTTGTTAAAAAGAAAACAAATAATCTGTTACAATAAATCACTATCGCAAACCACTGACTTAAATACTGGGGTACCTCAAGGCTCGATTCTCGGCCCTCTGTTATTCAATATCTACATAAATAACCTTCCTTTATGTCTGTCGTCGTCCTGCGATTTATTCGCAGACGACTGTACCATCTATGCAAATGCTCAAACATGTAATGTACTAGAGTCGTCATTACAACAAGAATTAAATAATGTAGTCCAATGGAGCAGTGCAAACCGTATGCAAATAAACATTAAAAAAACCAAATCTATGCTTATAACGACCAGACAAAAACTATACAGTTTAAATTCTCAGAGATCGCTTCAACTCTACATTGGGAGCACTCAAGTAGAAAATGTAACTGAACACAAGACACTGGGGTTGGTAATTGATACAAATCTAACCTTTAACTCACACGTACAAGCACTTGTGAAGCAAACAGCTAAAAAGGTTTACCAGCTTGCAAAAATAAAAAAAACTTTCTTGATGAACACACAAGAAGGATATTCTATATTTCTCACATCCAGACATATATATATTATTGCTCTACAATATGGGATGGCTGTTCCAGCTCTGTTATCAAGCGGCTCACATCACAGCAAAAGCGCGCCATACGCTTAATTAGTAACAATCATGGACAGTGAGCTCCGAAACATATAAAGGTATTAGGCTACTACCGCTTCGTGAACGTCTACTTTTCAATAAGGCGAAATATACTTACAAAATATTATCTCAAAAGGCTCCATGTTACTTATGGCCGTTGTTTAAATATAATGAAAGGCATAGTAAGCGCCTAAACATATTACACATCCATAAACCTAGGATAGACCTTTACAAAACACGTTTGTCATATTCCGCAGCTCAATCGTGGAATTAACTACCACAGCAAATCAAAAAGTACCACTAGTCCATATACATACAATCTGAAACTGTTTGATTATTTTCTCAGCACCGATTATATGCCCCCACAGAAGATAAAACATATGTGAAAAATAGCGCCCATTTTCTTTAGATTTGTTACAACTAATACGTTTTACTGTAGTTAAAAATGTGCACATCCCAGTGCCTGTCTTGATTATTTTGATGCTATTGCTAACTTTTAATATTACTTGATGTGTGAATAAAATGATGTAAGAATGGAGGGAGACCTCAAAGGGCAGATTGTTAGACGGGCCTGCGTGCCCAATTCTTAACCCTTTAAAAATAAAGTTTGTTCATTCGTTCGTTCGTTCATGTTGAGAAGAGCAAGTCATTTGGCTGCTTCTGTCATGTTTTTGGGGACGGACAAACAGTTTGACGATGATAAATGAATCTGGTGACATTGTTCAGAGGCCCCTCGTTCAATAGCTTGGCTCCCATTGTTGAGAAGCGATGAAATAACGTAGACAGACAAAGCTTTACAAAGACAGAGATGTATGTAGTGAGACAAAGAAATGTATGTACAGAGAAATATGTTCTAAGACAGACAACGATGTACGGACACAGAAACAGATGTACGAAGAAAGAGATATATGTACTTAGACAGAGAAATGTTTACTAGACAGACAAAGATGTACGGAGACAGACAAAGATGTACTGAGACAGAGAAAGATGTATCGAGACGGAGAAGGATGTACAGAGACCAGACTTCTGATTCCAAGCCACATCTAGTTCCACTAACATCTGGTTCCCACTAACTTCTGGTTCCCAGTAACTTCTGTTTCTAAGCAACATCTGGTTTCCACTAACATCTGGTTCCCACTAACATCTGGTTCCCACTAACTTCTGGTTCCCAGTAACTTCTGTTTCTAAGCAACATCTGGTTCCCACTAACATCTGGTTCCAACTAACAAACATCTGGTTGCCACTAACGTCTGGTCACGGACAGTGGATCATAGACATGGAGAGTGTCAACAAAAGAGACATAGTACTACCTGGTGTTGACCAACATGAGATTTCAGTGATACATCTCTGGCCTGGTGTTGACCAACATTAGATTTCAGTGATACATCTCTGGCCTGGTGTTGACCAACATGAGATTTCAGTGATACATCTCTGGCCCCCAATGAAAGCAAACAACTTCCTAGATAAAGATGGATTACATGAATCACTGACGGCCTAAGTCTTCACAATACACTCAGCAACCGAGCGAGCCCTAGCTCGGTCACCGTTCACCTGTTAGACTGCAAGGTATGTGGTACAAAGTAGAGATGAACACATATTAACAAACAAAGATTCCCTATAATCGCCGTGGTATAGACAAATGAAGCGTCGTGGTCGCCAATACAGACCACCTCTGGGCTGGAGCAGGCACAGGCTGAGACCGTTAATGTGGACATGGAGAGTGTCGCAAAGAGACAATAGTATACCTGCTGCTGACCAAGATCATTAGATGTGAGGATCTCTGACATGTGTCGCCCATGAGATTACAGTGATACATCCAGGCACTACCAACATGAGCTGCAGTGTTTTCTGTCACAAAACTGAGATTTCAGTGATACATCTCGTTGAAAGCAAACTACTGTCGATCGCCGACCCCCGTGGTATGTTTCATGTTGACACACATTCCCACTGACTTTACTCGGTCACCGTTGTGTGTGCAAGGTATGGTCTAGTAGTGTTGTATCTGTGACTGCAAAATGTTATGTCGCCGTGGTACTGACAAATGTTGTGTCGTGGTGCCATGTTGTGACTGTGACTGTCAATGTTGTGTCTGTGACTGTCAATGTTGTGTCTGTGACTGTGTATGTTGTGTCTGTGACTGTGTATGTTGTGTCTGTGACTGTGTATGTTGTGTCTGTGACTGTGTATGTTGTGTCTGTGACTGTGTATGTTGTGTCTGTGACTGTGCATGTTGTGTCTGTGACTGTGTATATTGTGTCTGTGACTGTATATGTTGTGTCTGTGACTGTGTATGTTGTGTCTGTGACTGCGCATGTTGTGTCTGTGACTGTGTATGTTGTGTCTGTGACTGTGTATGTTGTGTCTGTGACTGTCAATGTTGTGTCTGGGACTGTGTATATTGTGTCTGTGACTGTCAATGTTGTGTCTGTGACTGTGTATGTTGTGTCTGTGACTGTGTATGTTGTGTCTGTGACTGTCAATGTTGTGTCTGTGACTGTGTATATTGTGTCTGTGACTGTCAATGTTGTGTCTGTGACTGTGCATGTTATGCCTGTGACTGTGCGTGTTTTGTCTGTGAATGTGCAAACGAATTATTCCTAAATGTGTAATAAAAGTCAAAGGTGTTTTTTTGGGACAAGTACAGAAATTTAGATATCTGGGCATATGGATAACATCAGATGGAAGATGCATAACTGAGATAAGAAACAGAATAGGACAGGCAAAAACTGCATTTTATAAAATGAAGAACATCTTGTGCAATACATCTTTGTCATTGAGGGTTAGAAATATAATTCTTGCTTGCTACATGCATCCAGTTTTAACATATGGCTGTGAATCCTGGAAAATCGGTAGGCAGGCCAAACAATTTCTTGAAGCCTCATACATGTGGTTGTACAGAAGAATGCTTAGAATACCTTGGACAGCCAAAAAGAGCAACCAAGAGGTCTTGAAAGAGGCGGGAGCCGAAGACAACTTATCATAGACATCAGAGGGAGACAGTCATCATTTTTTTGGGTAATGTTATGAGAAGAGGGAAAATAGAACATGTTGTGACCACTGGAAAGATCTGATGATGATGATGACTGTGCATGTTGTGTCTCTGTGGCGCCTGTGTATGGTGTCACTGTGTGCACTCCCATGTGTATAAGTGTATGAGTGTGTCAGTGTGTGCACTCCCATGTGTATAAGTGTATGAGTGTGTCAGTGTGTGCACTCCCATGTGTATAAGTGTATGAGTGTGTCAGTGTGTGCACTCCCATGTGTATAAGTGTATGAGTGTGTCAGTGTGTGCACTCCCATGTGTATAAGTGTATGAGTGTGTCAGTGTGTGCACTCCCATGTGTATAAGTGTATGAGTGTGTCAGTGTGTGCACTCCCATGTGTATAAGTGTATGAGTGTGTCAGTGTGTGCACTCCCATGTGTATAAGTGTATGAGTGTGTCAGTGTGTGCACTCCCATGTGTATAAGTGTATGAGTGTGTCAGTGTGTGCACTCCCATGTGTATAAGTGTATGAGTGTGTCAGTGTGTGCGTGTGCTTGTAGGTCTTCTTCCTGTGTATGTCTGCGTCGCATTTTGTTAATGTCTATGTATAATTGAAGGCATGTATTTACCAGCTATTCTTGTGAATGTTTACTTGCTATTCACACAACGAATTGTGGTGAGTAACAACGCATTTTTTTTAGTAAACTTTTATTGAAAGCAAAGGTTTTGTGTGACCCAGTGTGTTCAAGGCAGATATCAGACGGATTTACATGCCCATTGTCCAATGGTGAAAAAAAAAAGTTTACTTGTTCCCCCCATACAGAAAACGAAAGGTACTTGATGCCACAACACTCGATGTCACAAGACTTGATGGTGCTACACTCGACGCTACTAGACTCAATGGTGCTACACTCGACGCTACTAGACTTGATGCTACTACACTCGATGCTACTACACTCGATGCCACTACACTCGATGCTACAAGATTTGATGCTAATAGACTCGATGCTACTAGACTTAATGCTACTAGACTTAATGCTACTAGACTCGATGCTACTAGACTTGATGCTACTAGACTCGATGCTACTAGACTCGATGCTACTAGACTCGATGCTACTAGACTCGATGCTACTAGACTCGATGCTACTAGACTCAATGCTACTAGACTCGATGCTACTAGACTTGATGCTACTACACTCGATGCTACTAGACTTGATGCTACTAGACTCGATGCTACTAGACTCGATGCTACTACACTCGATGCTACTACACTCGATGCTACTAGACTGGATGCTACTACAATCGATGCTACTAGACTGGATGCTACTAGACTTAATGCTACTAGACGTGATGCTACTAGACTTGATGCTACTAGACTTGATGCTACTAGACTCGATGCTACTAGACTCGATGCTACTAGACTCGATGCTACTAGACTTGATGCTACTAGACTCGATGCTACTAGACTTGATGCTACTAGACTTGATGCTACTAGACTTGATGCTACTAGACTTGATGCTACTAGACTCGATGCTACTAGACTCAATGCTACTAGACTTGATGCTACTAGACTCGATGCTACTACACTTGATGCTACTAGACTTGATGCTACTAGACTTGATGCTACTAGACTTGATGCTACTACACTCGATGCTACTAGACTCGGTGCTACTACACTCGATGCTAAAAGACTTGATGCTACTAGACTTGATGCTACTAGACTCAATGCTACTAGACTTGATGCTACTAGACTTGATGCTACTAGACTCAATGCTACTAGACTTGATGCTACTAGACTTGATGCTACTACACTCGATGCTAAAAGACTTAATGCTACTAGACTTGATGCTACTACACTCGATGCTACTAGACTTGATGCTACTACACTCGATGCTAATAGACTCGATGCTAAAAGACTTGATGCTACTAGACTTGATGCTACTAGACTTGATGCTACTACACTCGATGCTACTAGACTCGGTGCTACTACACTCGATGCTGAAAGACTTGATGCTACTACTGCCAACATGAGCTAGAACTGACATCTCATAAGTGACCTACATCTGGAGACATACTGCCGGTTTTCTGGGGGCAAACCTGAGAAGTTCTGTCCCAGAGGCAGCGAGAGGAAACCTTCTTGCCAGTCCGTACTTGGAGTCCGGTTCAATAATTAGTTTTGTTACAGCCAATAGCCAGTGGTCATCTGTAGATGTGCCTCATGTTTCGCCAGTCTCGTTGTCAGTCAATAAAGTACCTGGTTGTTCTCCCCCCCCTCCCCCACTTGCCCCGACTGTGATCGGGGCATTATTAAAGGATCCATAGATTACTTGTTCAGTCTCTCTGTAGCGTACTAATTGTTGTAGCTCGTCGGTTTGAGGCCCATCGGTTATTTTACTATTGAGATTCTTCAGTTTTCTCACTATTAGGTTTTATCAGTTTTCTCACTATTAGGTTTTATCAGTTTTCTCACTATTAGGTTTTATCAGTTTTCTCACTATTAGGTTTTATCAGTTTTCTTACTATTAGGTTTTATCAGTTTTCTCACTATTGAGATTCATCAGTTTTCTCACTATTAGGTTTCATCAGTTTTCTTACTATTAGGTTTTATCAGTTTTTCTCACTATTGAGATTCATCAGTATTCTCACTATTAGGTTTTATCAGTTTTCTTACTATTAGGTTTTATCAGTTTTCTCACTATTAGGTTTTATCAGTTTTCTCACTACTAGGTCTTATCAGTTTTCTTACTAGTGAGATTCATCAGTTTTATCACTATTTAGATTAATTAGTTTTCTCACAATTAGGTTTTTTTCCAATTTTCTCACTATTGAGACTCACAAGTTTTCTCACTATTGACATTTATTAGTTTTCTCACTATTGAGATATATCAGTTTTCTCACTGTTAAGCTATATCAGTTTTCTCACTATTACGATTCATTCGTTTTCTCACTATTGAGATTCATCAGTTTTCTCACTATCGAGGTTCATCAATTTTAGTACTACTGAGGTTCATCATTTTTCTCACTATAGAGGTAAATCGGTTTTCTCACTATTGAGATTTATCAGTTTTCTCACTATTGAGGTTTATTAGTTTTTCTACTACTGAGATTTATCAGTTTCTCACTATTGAGGTCTATCAGTTTTCTTACTATTGAGGTTCATCAGTTTTTCTCACTATTGAGGTTCATCAGTTTTTCTCACTATTGAGGTTCATCAGTTTTTCTCACTATTGAGGTTCATCAGTTTTTCTCACTATTGAGGTTCATCAGTTTTTCTCACTATTGAGGTTGATCAGTTTTTCTCACTATTGAATGGAATGAGTCGAGGCTTGACTTGGAATGTATCGTGGCTTTCCACGTCACTTGAAATGTACCTTTGCTCACTACCTATCGGCTTTCGCCACCGTTCACTTTCTGGATGATTACTACAAGATAACTTGCACTGCTCGAACGTCTAGGATTGATAACACAAACGCCACTCGGCTTCCTTGTATCTATCAGCAGTTTATTCAGTGACATTTAATCGACATGTTTCCACATTTATTCAGACTTCTATCGCTCGCCACATATTCAAATACTGATCACACGCACCACATAGGGACTATCGCTTCTACGAACACAACTGTCTTCTACGACTACTGCTGATCAACTGACCACGAGTCTAGCTCGGGCTTCCCCTCGTGTACTCGACCAGCCACAAGTATCTCGTGCTGTCACTTGTAGCACGGACTTTCCGCTTTGCTCTCTGGGTGCGTGACGACCATGCAAAGCACCTCATAATGTAGTTCATCAGTTTTTCTCACTATTGAGATATATCAGTTTTCTCACTATTGAGATATATCAGTTTTCTCACTATTGAGATATATCAGTTTTCTCACTATTCAGATATATCAGTTTTCTTACTATTGAGATATATCAGTTTTCTCACTATTGAGATATATCAGTTTTCTTACTATTGAGATATATCAGTTTTCTCACTATTGAGATATATCAATTTTCTCACTATTGAGATTTATGTTTTCTCACTACTGAGACATATCAGTTTTCTCACTATTGAGATATATCAGTTTACTCACTATTGAGGTTCATAAATTGTATCACTACTGAGGTTCATAGGTTTTCTCACTATAAAGGTTCATTTGTTTTCTTACTATTGAGATTCATCGGTTTTCTCACTATTGAGGTTTATCAATTTTCTCACTAATGAAGTTCATCGGTTGTCTCACTATTGAGATTCATTAGTTTTCTCACTATTGTTGTTTATTAGTTTTCTTACTACTGAGGTTTATCAGTTTCTTACTATTGAGGTTCATCAGTTTTCTCACTGTTGTTGTTCATAAGTTTTCTAACTATTAGAATTCATCAGTTTTCTCACTAATGATGTTCATCAATTTTTCTCACTATTGAGGTTCATCAGTTTTTCTCACTATTGAGGTTCATCAATTTTTCTCACTATTGAGGTTCATCAGTTTTTCTCACTATTAAGGTTAATCAGTTTTTCTATTGAGGTTCATTAGTTTTCTCACTATTGAGATTCATCAGTTTTTCTCACTATTAAGGTTTATCAGTTTTTCTCACTATTGAGGTTCATCATTTTTTCTCACTATCGAGGTTCATTAGTTTTCTCACTATTGAGGTTCATCAGTTGTTCTCACTATTGAGGATCATTAGTTTTCTCCCTATTGAGGTTCAGTTTTTCTCACTATTGAGGTTCATTAGTTTTCTCACTTTTGAGGTTCATCATTTTTTCTCACTATTGAGGTTCATGAGTTTTTCTCACTATTGAGGTTCATGAGTTTTTCTCACTATTGAGGTTCATGAGTTTTTCTCACTATTGAGGTTCATGAATTTTTCTCACTATTAAGGTTTATTAGTTTTCCCAGGGGTTTCCTCCACAGTTGTCTGAGTGGACGTTGGTCTGATAGCGACTGTCAGTGATCCTACCTCAGTGACTCTACCTCAGTGACCTGTGACCCGACCTCAGTGACCTCAGTGATCCATCTCAGTGATCCACCTCAGTGACCTCAGTGATCCATCTCAGTGATCCACCTCAGTGATCCATCTCAGTGATCCTACCTCAGTGATCCTACCTCAGTGGCCTGTGATCCTACCAATGTGATCCTACCTCAGTGACCCTTCCTCAGTGACCTGTGACCTTACCTCAGTGACCTGTGACCTTACCTCAGTTACCTGTGACCTTACCTCAGTTACCTTAGTGATCCATCTTAGTGACCCCACCCCAGAAGAGAGACATGGAATGTACGCGCAAACAAAACAGAACGGCATGCGAAACAAAGAGACACGACAGACTGGCAAACAATCATAAGTAACTATCATTTAGACAGTCTAACCATCAACTGGCTCTAGTGCCAATTAATGAAGCATACTCAGTTAACGAAGGACACCCAGATAATAAAGGACAGATCTTTAAACTCGCACCAATGGACTCGCAGGAGCCAAATCTTGCCGCGGGACAAGCAGACTCTTGCGGTTTAGAGTGGGCAGGTAGGTCGTATATATGAGTCGTTTCCCGACTCCTTGACCAAGGGGCAGAATACTGAGGGCCGGATTAGTCCCGCTGTCAGCGTATCCTATCAGCTAGCTACAAACTGCCTATTCACTGAGACAAATCTGCCAAAGACGCAACTCGGAAAAAGAGGGAGAGAATAATGTTGGCCAAAGTTTAACCACTGACGTCGCTTGTGTAGACAGACCAGCGATAACCTGAACTAAGGAGTTAGACTGGCTTGTGTAGACAGACCAGCGATAACCTGAACTAAGGAGTTAGACTGGCTTGTGTAGACAGATCAGCGATAACCTGAACTAAGGAGTTAGACTGGCCTGTGTAGACAGACCAGCGATAACCTTAACTAAGGAGTTAGACTGGCCTGTGTAGACAGACCAGCGATAACCTGAACTAAGGAGTTAGACTGGCCTGTGTAGACAGACCAGCGATAACCTGAACTAAGGAGTTAGACTGGCCTGTGTAGACAGACCAGCGATAACCTGAACTAAGGAGTTAGACTGGCCACACGAAAACATCACGTTCAGTAAAAGAACACCGGCCTATCACATGTCATGTAGGCAGGAATATGTGATCACAGCAGGTCACCCAGTGGTTTCTTCAACCTTCCTAATAAAGCAACCCTTTAATACAGCAACCCTTTAATACAGCAACCCTTTAATACAGCAACCCTTTAATACAGTCCCTCATGTTGTGCCGAACAGACACTGGAGCAGAAACCAAATGTACTGAGAAAAAGGAATTGGCCTGTGAAACCTTGCAAAAAACGGTGAAAGAGAGGCTAAAGATACACGACTGCCTTCCATCAAGAAATCGACACTTTTGCGAGAGACAGTAAGGAGTGGAGATATAGACTCAGGGCCTGGGGGGAACGAACGAACGAACAAACTTTTTTTTCAAAGGGTTACAAATTAGGCACGCAGACCTGTCTTACATTCGGCCCTTCCAAACTCCCATCTTTCACACAGCAGT
>CAJHNH020008470.1:345667-366041 GCA_905116865.2 Candidula unifasciata
CAGGAAAAGGAACTTTTCCTCCCTAGAAGCTAGACTGTCCGTATAATGTCTGCAAGTGACTATCTGCCAATTACCGAATTTTATAAGCAGTCTGATAAACCAACCGTAAGTTTGTCACTCTGGTGGTGAAGGTAGTTGGCTAATTTGCTACCGCAGCGACAATATATAACACCAAACCTCACAATACCTGTTGCCACCATTTCGCCTCGTCCGATCTTCGTTAAGCGCAGCAGGAGAGTCTAAGGCCTGAGAGTCATAAAACCCAACTCGGCCCACCCGCTCAAACTGTTTAGGAGCAAAATGGGACACTTTTACCGATGATAGAAGAAAGGGGGAGGAGGTGAAAACGACAGGGACAGAGAGAGTGAAATAGAGACAGAGAGATCACAGTACTGCGTTACAATCTGTCATTACAATCTATCATCTTAAACTGTCATGACACCTGTAATTGCAATCTGTCCCTTCCAATATCATCACATTATGACATAACTGTCTCCCATTACTACATGTGATTACTCTACCTCATGACAACCTGTCATCAGTATGTGTGTTTCATATTGTCATGACACTCTTCTTTAACCTGTTTATCTTCGTTCTTGTGCGTGTGCGATTTCAGTGATGACAGACGTTTCATCCGTAACTACGACTTTTGCAAGGGACGGTCACAGCTCCCCTACCATTTTTTTTTTACAGCTGCTTTTCTGGAAGACACAAAAAATTGGGTTTCTGTCAACAAATTATCCAGAACTGAGAAACTAATTGGCCATATCTGGCCGTCCAGATCTAGATATAGTAGCTGTATATTTGATGACCACAGACGTAATCTTCACCACACCAGGGCTTATATACTCTGATAATGATATGCCAATGACAGCCAAAGAGAAAGGAGAAGTATTTTTCAAGAGATTTATAGCCCAACCCGATCACAATGATAGGGAGCTTAGAAATTCAGTTAGACATAATCTGTCTAATACTATAAATGATAATTATTTTTAGGATATTATTAGGGTCGGGGTATAAATTATGTATTGCAAAAAGTAAATGCCACTGCGCCATGGCCAGACGGAGGGAGACATACCTATATGAAAAGCATAAGTAATGAAGTCTTGAAGGAGATAGCATTTTACCAACCAGACTCAGTGGTGTCAGGATTGTGTGTTAGTACTCTGTCTGTACGTGTATCAGTGTGTGTATCTGTGTGTGTCTAAGTGTGTCTATACATGCGTGTCTGTACATGTGTGTATATGTATGCGCGTGTGTATGTGGATGTCTGTGTGTGTGTGAGTGTTTGTGTCTGCGTGTATGTTTCTGGGTGTTTTTTCTGTGTGAGTTTTTGTGTATGTATGTACGTTTGTATGCATATATGTGTGCGGCATGTCGGTGCGTATGAATGCATGTATGCATCTATGTATGTATGTTTGTATGTATGTATGCGGGTGTGTGTGCAGGTATGTGGGTTTGTATGTATGTTTGTGGGTTTGTATGTATGTGTGTGTCAGTGAGTGTGCGTGTGCATTGTGGGTGTGTGTTCACGTGCGAGTGTGTGCATGGATTTTACAAACCATGCTTTTGTGTGTGTATGTGTGTGTGTGTGTGTGTGTGTTTTTCCTTTTGATATTCGTAATTTTCATATTATTATTTGAACATAACATGCCTTTTTGATAAAATACACCTGCTGTGTAAAAAGATGGGTACTTGAAAGGGCCGAATGTTAGACGGGCCTGCGAGCCCAGTAGGTGACTCATTGAAAATAAATTCGTTCGTTCCCGCTGGAGTAAAGTGGTTGACTGTTTTTTATCATAAAAATGGTCCCCCCCCCCCCCCCCCCCCCCCCCCCCCCCCCCAACCCCCCCCTCCCCCAATTATTGAAATATTTCTAGGTATAATTATTTGATAATAAATAATTCACGTCTGCTCGCAGAGGAGCTGGAACAGTTGACAACCACAGTTTATGTCTGCAGCCCAACCTCAAGTGTAACCGATCAATTCGCTAATAGACTTCTCCCAGAGACACGTGACATGTTTGTGTAGAAATTCTGCCATAGATGCAAATTGTATGTATAAGTGAGCTAACGCAAAGACTGTACCAAGTGTGCCATGTATATTTATGACTTTGCATAACAAATGATCATCTGTGTTTTTTCGATTAACCTTCTATCAAATATCCCTATTTGAATTTGCCAAAAATGCATTATTTATAATTATAATCTAAAACTCACAAACGTTGTTCAGTGTTAAATAAAATCATCAAATATTCACAGCCATGTGTAATATACATGAATTCATATCAGGAATATAAGTTGGCAACAATAGGGCCACATTTGAGGCTGCATTGGGCCCTCAGATGGCCTCAGAATGCTTGGCCCAGTAAACAAAAGGCCGGTCTTTGTATCCAGAACAGAGTTGTACATTTTTGATGTTCTGGCTGGACTTTGCTCTATGCCCGACCCTCATGTTGTCTACATTATTTAGATCCTTCCATTACCGGCCAGTATCTACATGTACTATGACGTCGCTGCTACAAAAACTGCGATGACGTCTCGCTCACATAACAAACATATATGTCTCTGTCCATGTCTTCATGCGTGCTGTGCACATAGAGCTCCACCTATATTTAGGATCAACAAGCACTCGGTGGATGATTTGGTCATCATGACGCCTATCGTTTTTACTGCCAAGGACTTTACCTGGTACCCATTTAAGGTTGGTCGACTTGGGACACAAGATAATTTTTTTTTAAAAATCGGGTTCAGTTCAGATTCGAACATGAGAGCTTAGCTATCATTGACCAACCTGACTGAGTTGTCTGATCAGACTGACTGACTTAGTTGTCTGACCAACCTGACTGAGTTGTCTGACCAACCTGACTGAGTTGTCTGACCAACCTGACTGAGTTGTCTGATCAGACTGACTGACTTAGTTGTCTGACCAACCTGACTGAGTTGTCTGACCAACCTGACTAAGTTGTCTGATCAGACTGACTGATTTAGTTGCCTGACCAACCTGACTGAGTTGTCTGACCAACCTGACTGAGTTGTCTGACTAACCTGACTGCATTGTCTGATCAGACTGACTGACTTAGTTGTCTGACCAACCTGACTGAGTTGTCTGACCAGACAGACTGACTGAGTTGTCTGATCAGACTGACTGAGTTGATCTAGGTAGCCTCACTGACGAGACCGACTGAGTTGTCTGACCAGACTGACTGAGTTGTCTGATCAGACTGACTGAGTTGTCTGAGGTAGCCTCACTGACCAGACTGACTGAGTTGTCTGAGGTAGCCTCACTGACCAGACTGACTGAGTTGTCTGATCAGACTGACTGAGTTGTCTGAGGTAGCCTCACTGACCAGACTGACTGAGTTGTCTGATCAGACTGACTGAGTTGTCTGATCAGACTGACTGAGTTGTCTGAGGTAGCCTCACTGACCAGACTGACTGAGTTGTCTGAGGTAGCCTCACTGACCAGACTGACTGAGTTGTCTGAGGTAGCCTCACTGACCAGACTGACTGAGTTGTCTGATCAGACTGACCGACTCCAGGACTGAGTTGTCTGAGGTAGCCTCACTGACCAGATTGACTGAGTTGTCTGATCAGACTGACTCAGTTGTCTGAGGTAGCCTCACTGACCAGACTGACTTAGTTGTCTGATAGCAGAACTGACTGAGACTTTTGCTGAGGTGAAGCCTCACTGACCAGACTGACTGAGTTGTCTGATCAGACTGACTGAGTTGTCTGAGGTAGCCTCACTGACCAGACTGACTGAGTTGTCTGATCAGACTGACTGAGTTGTCTGAGGTAGCCTCACTGACCAGACTGACTGAGTTGTCTGATCAGACTGACTGAGTTGTCTGAGGTAGCCTCACTGACCAGACTGACAGAGTTATCTGAGGTAGCCTCACTGACTAGACAAATTAGTAACAAATTAGAAAATTTCATTTGAAGGTGTGCATCTGCTTTGAGGCGAGGAACCAATTGTGTGCACGATTATACTAGATCTGTAAAACAGACATGCACGCTAAATTTCCATTCTAGAACAAGACTGAAGTCCAAATGTGGGCGAACAACTAGAAATGTGCCCTAAAATTTAGAGCTATCGAACGAGATTAAGGTAATGGGGTATGTCAGAGAAATAGATTGCCAGCGGACACGTTCTATACAAACTAGAGAAGCTCGTGTTTCTGGTCAACTTATCTCAGAAAAGTCGAATTGTGCAATATTGCCACGGGCCGGGGAGAGCTGGACACGTCACGTCTGGAGAGACAAACATTTCCGTGACAAGTTGACGGTGTCACAGATTATTAATGTCTCGTATCTGGGAGTGTCATGAAGTGGTTAGCTTCTACAATCCTGTGTTTGCCAGCTCCAGCCAACAGGCTGTCCTGTTTGTGAATACAGCGACGCTAATTGATGGAGTTGCCGCTATCTACTCTCTCTGTCAACTGTGTCCAGCTGCTCAACAGCAAGCTAGCTGTGTTAACTTAGAGGTGTAGGTTCACATCTCTGAACATATACGACTGATCTTGACTTGTGGTCGGTGTTTGTGTGCCTGTGTATGTGTTTGTGTGTGTGTGTTTGTGTGTATATATGTGTGTATGTGTATCTGTGTGTATGTGTGTGTATCTGTGTGTGTATGTGTATGTGTGATGTGTGTGTGTGTAACAGGTACATTTTAAGGGAGGGGGGTAGAGAAGTAGATTAGATATATAAAAGTAGAAAGAGATAGACGAGAAGGAGAATAGTTCAAAGATGTATGAGAGGACGAAAGGTTCTGCTCTGTGAAGACTGTAGTAACAAGTCTACACCCCAGACGATCACGTAATAGTCAGTGGAGAGAGTTATCATATGGTATAAGTATAGACATATAGACCACAGCAACCAGCAGTGATACACCACCTATACTAGACACACTGAGAACAAAAACAAACAATCATGTCTATTTAGACAGAAAATTACACAGCCGTATATCTCATATAAGACAAACAAGATCACCCCAATACGAAAATTGTTGTTCTCAGTTATAACCAGAGAGTGCCTAGTTGCTACTTACGCTAGGAGAAAACCTTCAAATAGTACAACCGCCTATCCTTCATTACCAGTGGTAGTAGAATCTACTCAGCGATAAACTAATAAGTAACCCTACGCCTATTATTTACCCAAATGCTGACTACAGAATAACAACACACCACGACAAGTTTGCCAACTAGATACACCAACTCTGCAAATAATAAGCCAGATAACGACTACAATCTAGCCACGCTTCCACCAGTTAGTCATACTGCCAACTACAATCTAGATACCATCTAATCTATTGCCAACAGAGTGCACCCATGACAGAAACTGTCATGTCACAAATCATCGAGCAATCATCTGCGACAGATCACAAAGCTTACATAGGTCTGCCATGTCTCCAAACCAGTGACATCTCACAAGCAAGACTTCGCCCATATGGCACTCACTGCTCTCTCGCCGGAGCCCTTCCTCCCTCACCGCTGTCACCGAGGTCCCATCCTCTAACCAAACCAAGCTTCCTGAGTTCATTCAACTGTCTTTCCCGCCGATAGAGCAACTTTTACTGGGACTATCCTCTGAGGTTGATACACTCCTGACAACATACTGTAAAAATGGCACAAGCGCTTTGTCTAATGACATGTCACCTCCCCCTCCCTGAATTTAGAATTGGGATCGAACCTTAGCTAGCATTTCTCTGTAAGTGTAACCTCCACGTTATCAGGCAAGTTTCTAGATGATTGACTTTAGATACCCTGTGGTAAATGTTTAACAGAAACTTTCAAGTTCATTGACCTCTTGTCTAAGCTTATCCTTGGTTCGGCTGTTAACCACATTCATCATCATGTAGTAGGTCCTTTGCAGAACGTCGCTTCTATGGAAAAAGAAATATGTCCGCTTCCGAGACAGGATGCTGTTTATTAGACAATCCTCCTTGATGTTCAGATCTCTCAAGATGTCAGTATTTCTCTTCTTCTTTGTCCAAGATATTCTGAGAATCTTTCTTTAGCATTTCAGCTGAAAAGCCCCTATTCTCTGAGAGATAGTCCACGACTCATATCCGTATGTTGCTACAGGGAAGATGCATGCATATAATATAAAATTAGGTGCGCGTGATTGTGTATGTGTGCGTGTGAGGGGGGGGGGGGGTGCGTGTGTGTGATTGTATGTGTTTAACTATGTGTCTGGGATTCTATTTGCGTGTGATTGCGTGTCTGTGAGTGCATATGTGTGTGAATGTGTAACTATGCATGTGAGCGTGTGTGATCTACGTTAGCAGGGCAGAGGTCAGCTAGGTGTTTGTCAGCGACAACAATGATAAACAGATGTCTGTCAGCAGCAACAATGATATACAGATGTTTGTCAGCGATAACAATGATAGGCAGATGTTTGTCAGCGACAACAATGATAGACAGGTGTTTGTCAGCGGCTACAATGATAGACAGATGTTTGTCAGCGACAACAATGATAGACAGGTGTTTGTCAGCGGCTACAATGATAGACAGATATTTGTCAGCGACAACAATGATAGACAGGTGTTTGTCAGCGGCAACAATGATAGACAGGTGTTTGTCAGCGGTACAATGATAGACAGATGTTTGTCAGCGACAACAATGATAGACAGATATTTGTCATCGACAACAATGATAGACAGGTGTTTGCCAGCGACAACAATGATAGACAGGTGTTTGTCAGCGGCAACGATGATAGAAAGATGTTTGTCAACGACAACAATCATAGACAGATGTTTGCCAGCGACAACAATGATAGACTGATGTTTGTCAGCGACAACAATGATAGAGAGATGTTTGTCAGCGACAACAATGATAGACAGATGTTAGTCAGCGACAACTATGATAGACATATGTTTGTCAGCGACAACAATGATAGACAGATGTCTGTCAGCTACAACAATGATAGATAGATGTTTGTCAGTGACAACAATGATAGACAGATGTTTGTCAGCGACAACAATGATAGACAGATGTTTGTCAGCGACAACAATGATAGAAAGATGTTTGTCAGCGACAACAATTATAGACAGATGTTTGTCAGCGACAACAATTATAGACGGATGTTTGTCAGTGACGACAATTATAGACTGATGTTTGTCAGTGACAACAATTATAGACAGATGTCTGTCAGCGACAACAATGATAGACAGATGTTTGTCAGTGACAATAATTATAGGCAGATATTTGTCAGCAACAAAAATGATATAGACAGGTGTTTGTCAGCGGCAACAATGATAGACAGATGTCTGTCAGCGACAACAATGATAGATGGATGTTTGTCAGCGACAACAATGATAGACAGATGTCTGTCAGCGACAACAATGATAGATGGATGTTTGTCAGCGGCAACAATGATAGACGGATGTTTGTCAGCGACAACAATGATAGACAGATGTTTGTCAGCGACAACAATGATAGACAGATGTTTGTCAGCGACAACAATGATAGACACTCAATCCCAGAGAAGGCTCAGCATGTGAGACAGTCGACTCTCGCAGATAATCTAGTCTCTCCAGACTCAATCGTTCATATGTTCTCTGTTATATGCTACACGCTCATTTTATGTGGCAGGGACTGTCTGGTCGCCAGTGGCTACAGACTCAGTTTGTGTGTCAGTGCCGTCTGGTCGCCAGTGGCTACAGACTCAGTTTATGTGTCAGTGCCGTCTGGTCGCCAGTATCTACAGACTCTCTTTATGTGTCAGTGCTCTCTGGTCGCCAGTGGCTAAAGACTCTGACGTTGAAGCAAAGCTACTGACTGACTGATGCTCATAGAATGAATCACTGATCTACAACGTTATAGAACGTACAACTGGCAGACGATATTTACCACAGAAGTGCTGGAACTTGTTGATTCTAGAGTAAAACAGAAAGAAAGATAGAAAACAAAACAAAAAATTAAGAAAGAAAAAAACACAGATAAACAGACAGTCAGGCAGACAGAAAGAGGGAAAGAAAGGTAGTAGAAAAGAAAGAAAGAAAGAAAGAGAAAAAAGAAAGAAAGAAAGAAAGAAAGAAAAAGAAAGAAAGAAAGAAAAGAAAGAAGAAAGAAAGAAAGAAAGAAAAAGAAAGAAAGAAAGAAAGAAAGAAAGAAAGAAAGAAAGAAAGAAAGAAAGAAAAAAGAAAGAAAAGAAAAAAAAAAGAAAGAAGAAAGAAGAAAGAAAGAAAGAAGAAAGAAGAAAGAAAGAAAGAAAGAAAGAAAGAAGAAATAAGAAGAAAGAAAGAAGTATAAAAGACAGACAGAAAGAGAAAGGAAGCCAGACAGACAGACAGACAGACAGACAGACAGACAGACAGGTACAGACCAGACAGACAGACAGACAGACAGTACAGACAGACAGAAAGGACAGACAGAAGAAACAGAAAGAAAGAAAGGGAAAGAAAAAGCCAGTAAAAAAGAAAAAAGAAGGGAAAGAAAAAGGGGAAAAAAAGAAAAAAAAAAGAAAGAAAGACGAAAAGAAGAAAGAAAGAAAGAAAGAAAGAAAGAAAGAAAGAAAGAAAGAAAAGAAAGAAAGAAAGAAAGAAAGAAAGAAAGAAAGAAAGAAAGAAAGAAAGAAAGAAAGAAAAACCACTGACTCAAGAATGAACCAAACACAACAATTGGAAACAAGCTAAAATGAAGAGACCACGACGAGCAAGAAGGCGAAGACAGAGACCTCTGACAATGATCAATAGAAGACGGAGCTGCACATGTCGTGTCAGGACCACAGACAGACACATTCACTCCTACACTCGACAGACAATCCTCCGTGTACCGCTGTTAAATTTCCGCGTCGGGCCTTGGGAAACAAGAGGAAATCTGATGGCTTTCTGTCATGAGAGGGAAGTAAAAGTCGTAAACCCCCACATACAGAGGGAGATAACAGTTGTAAACCCCCACATACAGAGGGAGATAACAGTTGTAAACCCCCACACACACAGGGAGATAACAGTTGTAAACCCCGACACACACACAGAGATAACAGTTGTAAACCCCCATACCACAGAGAGATACAGTTGTAAACCCCCACACCACAGGGAGATAACAGTTGTAAACCCCCACACCACAGGGAGATAACAGTTGTAAACCCCCACACACAGAGATAACAGTTGTAAACCCCCACACCACAGAGAGATACAGTTGTAAACCCCCACACCACAGGGAGATAACAGTTGTAAACCCCAACACCACAGGGAGATAACAGTTGTAAACCCCCAAACACAGGGAGATAACAGTTGTGAACCCATACACCACAGGAAGATAACAGTTGTAAACCCCCACACACAGGGAGGTAGCAGTCGTGAACTCCCACACCACAGGGAGGTAACAGTCATGAATCTCCACACACCGGGAGGTAACAGTCATGAACCCCTACACACAGTAAGGTAACAGTCGTGAACCCCAATACCACAGGAGGTAACAGTCATGAACCCCTACACCACAGGGAGGTAACAGTCATGAACCTCCACACACAGGGAGGTAACAGTCATGAACCTCCACACACAGGGAGGTAACAGTCATGAATCCCCACACCACAGGGAGGTAACAGTCATGAACCCCCACACACAGGGAGGTAACAGTCATGAATCCCCACACCACAGGGAGGTAACAGTCATGAACCCCCACACCACAGGGAGGTAACAGTCATAAACCCCCACACACAGGGAGGTAACAGCCATAAACCCCCACACACAGGGAGGTAACAGCCATAAACCCCCACACCACAGGGAGGTAACAGTCATGAACCCCCACACCACAGGGAGGTAACAGTCATAAACCCCCACACACAGGGAGGTAACAGCTATAAACCCCCACACACAGGGAGGTAACAGTCATGAACCTCCACACACATGGAGGTAACAGTCATAAACCCCCACACACAGGGAGGTAACAGTCATGAACCCCCACACCACAGGGAGGTAACAGCCATAAACCCCCACACCACAGGGAGGTAACAGTCATAAACCCCCACACCACAGGGAGGTAACAGTCATAAACCCCCACACCACAGGGAGGTAACAGTCATAAACCCCCACACCACAGGGAGGTAACAGCCATAAACCCCCACACACAGGGAGGTAACAGTCATAAACCCCCACACCACAGGGAGGTAACAGCCATAAACCCCCACACCACAGGGAGGTAACAGCTATAAACCCCCACACACAGGGAGGTAACAGTCATGAACCTCCACACACATGGAGGTAACAGTCATGAACCCCCACACACAGGGAGGTAACAGTCATGAACCTCCACACACAGGGAGGTAACAGTCATAAACCCCCACACACAGGGAGGTAACAGCTATAAACCCCCACACCACAGGGAGGTAACAGCTATAAACCCCCACACACAGGGAGGTACAGTCATGAAACCTCCACACACATGGAGGTAACAGTCATGAACCCCCACACACAGGGAGGTAACAGTCATGAACCTCCACACACAGGGAGGTAACAGTCATAAACCCCCACACCACAGGGAGGTAACAGCTATAAACCCCCACACACAGGGAGGTAACAGTCATGAACCTCCACACACATGGAGGTAACAGTCATGAACCCCCACACACAGGGAGGTAACAGTCATGAACCTCCACACACAGGGAGGTAACAGTCATAAACCCCCACACACAGGGAGGTAACAGTCATGAACCCCCACACACATGGAGGTAACAGCCATAAACCCCCACACACAGGGAGGTAACAGTCATAAACCCCCACACCACAGGGAGGTAACAGTCGTGAACCCCCACACACAGAGAGGTAACAGTCCTGAACCCCCACACATAGAGAAGTAAAAGTCATGAACCCCCACACACAGGGAGGTAACAGTCATGAACCCCCCACACCACAGGGAGGTAACAGCCATAAACCCCCACACATAGGGAGGTAACAGTCGTGAACCCTCACACACAGGGATGTAACAGTCATGAACCCACACACACAGGGATGTAACAATCGTGAACCCCAACAACACAGGGAGGTAACAGTCGTGACCCCCAACAACACAGGGAGGTAACAGTCGTGACCCCCCAACAACACAGGGAGGTAACAGTCGTGACCCCTACAAGGAACTACAGTCAGCACAATAACATGCTCATCAAGTGTCCAAATCTCAGTTGCTTCCCCTGGCCGGCAGAATAATAAACAGATAACCGGAAATCCTCGAAGATTCGCTGTTTATAAATACCGCCATCGATTGTGTCAGAAACAGTCGAGCAGCAGACATGGGAGTCCGTCAGTTGCAGACCCACTCGGTGTCGGGGCCACTAAAGTACAGCCACTCCTACAGCAGCTGGATCACCCCTGAGACTCGCCATTTATGTGACAAGTGTTGTCCTTGGACTCACTAAGCCATCTTTGGCTACACTGCAAACGGGGTTGTCGACATTCTCTGTGTCATTTCCCAGCCGCCATGTTTATCTCAGGGGTAATGGCGACTTATGTTTCTCTCCTCGTCTGTTGTCGAGATCTCCCTCCCCCCCCCCGCCCCCACCGCCACCCAGGGGTCTATGGGTGCAGCACTCTACATCCAGTAGCCTGTCACTGAAGGGTTCTCAAACACTGGGGCAACACGCATGTCCCTGGTCGGCCTAAGCCAAGTGTAAACATGTGAACTGCTCGGTCGGACAACCAGGTGTAAGGATGTGAACTGCTCGGTCGGACAACCAGGTGTAAAGATGTGAACTGCTCGGTCAGACAACCAGGTGTAAACATGTGAACTGCTCGGTCGGACAACCAGGTGTAAGGATGTGAACTGCTCGGTCGGACAACCAGGTGTAAAGATGTGAACTGCTCGGTCAGACAACCAGGTGTAAACATGTGAACTGCTCGGTCGGACAACCAGGTGTAAAGATTGAACTGCTCTGTCAGACAACCAGGTGTAAAGATGTGAACTGCTCGGTCAGACAACCAGGTGTAAAGATGTGAACTGCTCGGTCAGACAACCAGGTGTAAGGATGTGAACTGCTCGGTCAGACAACCAGGTGTAAGGTTGTCAAAAGTTGGTCAGACAAGGAGGTGTAAGGTTGTCAAAAGTTGGTCAGACAAGGAGGTGTAAGGTTGTCAAAAGTTGGTCAGACAAGAGAGCTGTAAGGTTGTCAAAAGTTGGTCAGACAGAGAGGTGTAAGGTTGTCAAAAGTTGGTCAGACAAGGAGGTGTAAGGTTGTCAAAAGTTGGTCAGACAACCAGGTGTAAGGTTGTCAAAAGTTGGTCAGACAACCAGGTGTAAGGTTGTCAAAAGTTGGTCAGACAACCAGGTGTAAGGTTGTCAAAAGTTGGTCAGACAGAGAGGTGTAAGGTTGTCAAAAGTTGGTCAGACAACCAGGTGTAAGGTTGTCAAAAGTTGGTCAGACAGAGAGGTGTAAGGTTGTCAAAAGTTGGTCAGACAGAGAGGTGTAAGGTTGTCAAAAGTTGGTCAGACAAGGAGGTGTAAGGTTGTCAAAAGTTGGTCAGACAACCAGGTGTAAGCAAAGTTGTCAAACCGAGTTCTAGGTCAGACACAGGAGGTGTAAGGTTGTCAAAATATCCCAATCTGACCCGGCCACCTAGCCACGCTATTGTCCGCCATCTTGTTGAAAAAAATTCGGTGTTTGTGCTATCTTTCCCTGGAGCTGAGAATACATGGCAGCGATTGCTATAGAAACAAGACTACATATATAATTTTCATCTACAGCATTCGTCTGTTGTTCTTTCATTCTTTTTTAATTTCCCGTCACGAAGCCCGACATTTTCTCAGCACTTTCTCGCTGTTTACACAGCACCCGTCGCCGGTTTTCTTAGAGATCCCCCCGCCCGCCCCCTTTTTTTCCCCCTCTTTTTCACTTCCGATTTCAATTGTTTACCAGAACTACAACCTCATAAAAAAGCATCAATAGGCAGGCCACCGCTGCCCCAGCTCGGGCTGCACACACAAACCAGCTCGTCTTTGGCCTTTTTCCGGCAGACCGGCTCACTTCTAAGAGAAATGGCACTTCGCCTCCCCCCCCCCCCTCTTCTCTCCCCCATGTACACCCCGAGCTTAAAAAAAGAGATCTATATTTGCAGAGAATCGTGCTCGGTGGCGGCCCATTTCACACACGGAATTCTTGCACGTCCACTGACCTTTGACCTGTGCAGTGTCTGCAATCAATGCAGATTTGAACAACTGGTGCTATCTGAGTGTCCACCCGCCGGGAAAAGTGCCAAATATAGAGACGGTCAGTGGTCTGGTGGTCAAGTGGCATGAGATCTCTAGATCTGTCAGCCGTGGTTACCAGCAAGCAGTACTGTACGTGATCATCCATCGTGAGCAATTGTTGGTGTTCACACAGGTGCACACACGAACGAGCCAACAAAATTTATTATAAGAGCTGGGCACGCAGGCCCGACTTCCTTTTTCTTCTTCATTCACCGGCTGTGAATTCCGGCGGAAGGTCAGGGTTAATCGTCCGCTTGGACTTATGGCTTTTACCTGGACCTGAGTTTTGCGTGTACAACCGTTTTGTTTTTCCCTGCCTCATGGGCAGCTGTACTCCGACTTCGAGGGAAGACGTCAGGCCTATTTCTAGGATGATAGTGGCCATTGTTTTATGTGGGTCGAGACGTTGCCTGATTTGTGTGGTGTCCACTTTGTCTCCTTCTCCGCAGGTATGCCCCCGGAGTACCCCTATGGGGCAGCCCCCTGTGAAACAGTTGGCCCTCAAGGGTAGGCAGGGGCAGATCATGGGCATTCCCCACCATCCAAGAAGGCTTTTATGTATGCAGAGCCGGCACATGGCGCTCTGGTTCTGGGCTCACCCAAGGAATCGTCACGTCCTGCACATGCCTGCTTAACCTCACAACCGTATCAGGCCTCCAGCTTGACAAGGGCTGCGCCCTCTGGAAGTCAGCGGGGAGCAGCCCGCGAATTCTGGACTTTTGTGACCACCCAAATAGGTACATTCTTTTTCTTCGCACGTTAGGTATCTTTGACGAGCCGTTAGCCCGACAAAATTTAACATCCTGCGTCAGGCATATCGTTATCTGTTTGGCGAGTGGGGTCTTTGGGTGTGGACATTTGGACTTTTTCCGTTCAATACGATTTATGATGGTCAGATTTTGAGCTTACTCGTGTGACGTAGGTTCTAGTTTTGTTAGACATTTAGGCGTGGCCAGCCGATGGATGGTTGCTGTCTTGGTGTACCTCGGCGCGGTGACGACGACACTGAGGGTTAACAGAGGATGTACATGGGTAGAATCTTGCTGCGAGACGCCACCCACAGGAGATATTACTCGTCTGTGCTGCGGGTAAATCACTAGGTCACTAGTCTCAGCAGAACAATGTTCTCTTCACTCCTCAATCTTTTAACCAAGGGTTGTAATTTTAGTTGTACATTCTTCAAGCACTTTACTCATGTTTCTAATGAGTTTTGATAACCCTTTTCACCCATGCGTTTGGGGGCGGGCTGATGAGAGCCACAAGAACACATCAACTCTGGGGACCGCCAAATTCCGAGATGCCCTAACAGCTCTGTTAATGCTCATTTGGCGCACGACGAGGACGTGCTGCAGGGGTCTTGCGTGAGGTTCCGTACAACCAGAACAGTGAAGGACTGGCGCCCGAGTGACGTACGGAGTATCTCCTTATACTCATCATGTTGGACTTGACTTGCCCTCACGCCTGTGACATAAATCACCGCGCCACATTCAGTCCTTCCAAACACTCATCTTTCCCACAGCACTTATGTTTTATCAATAAAGTATGTTGTGTTCATTTATCAAAAAAGAATGTTGCGTTCATTTATCAAAAAAGTATGTTGCGTTCATTTATCAATATAGCATGTTGTGTTCATTTATCAATATAGCATGTTGTGTTCATTTATCAATAAAATATGTTGTGTTCATTTATCAATAAAGTATGTTGTGTTCATTTATCAATAAAGTATGTTGCATTCCTTTATCGATAAAGTATGTCGTGTTCATTTATCAATATAGCATGTTGTGTTCATTTATCAATAAAGTATGTTGTGTTCATTTATCAATAAAGTATGTTGTGTTCATTTATCAATAAAGTTTCATTCCTTTATCGATAAAGTATGTCGTGTTCATTTATCAATATAGCATGTTGTGTTCATTTATCAATAAAGTATGTTCCGTTCTTTTATCAATAAAGTATATTGTGTTCATTTATCAATAAAGTATGTTGCGTTCATTTATCAATATAGCATGTTGTGTTCATTTATCAATAAAATATGTTGCGTTCATTTATCAATATAGTATGTTGTGTTCATTTATCAATAAAATATGTTGCGTTCATTTATCAATAAAATATGTTGTGTTCATTTATCAGTAAAGCATGTTGTGTTCATTTATCAATAAAATATGTTGTGTTCATTTATCAATAAAGTATGTTGTGTTCATTTATCAATAAAGTATGTTGCATTCCTTTATCGATAAAGTATGTCGTGTTCATTTATCAATATAGCATGTTGTGTTCATTTATCGATAAAGTTTGTTCCGTTCTTTTATCAATAAAGTATGTTGTGTTCATTTATCAATAAAGTATGTTGTGTTCAGTTATGAATAAAATATGTTGTGCTCATTTATCAATAAAGTATGTTGTGTTCATTTATCAATAAAGTATGTTGTGTTCATTTATCAATAAAGTATGTTCCGTTCATTTACCAATAAAGTATGTTGTGTTCATTTATCAATAAAGTATGTTGTGTTCATTTATCAATAAAATATGTTGCGTTCATTTATCAATATAGCATGTTGTGTTCATTTATCAATAAAGTATGTTTGCGTTTCTATTTATATACAATAAAGTATGTTGTGTTCATTTATCAATATAAAGTATGTTGTGTTCATTTATCAATAACAAAAGTATGTGTTTCCGTCTTCTTTTATCAAATAAAGTGATGTTGGGTGTTCATTTTATCAATAAAGTATTTGTGTTCATTTATCAAGTAAAGTATGTTGCGTTCATTTATAAAAATAAAGTATGTCGTGTTCATTTATCAATAAAGTATGTTGTGCTCAATTTATCAATAACAAGTATGCGGGCTCAAATGCATGGACATATTCCCCTACACACACACACACACACACACACACACACACACACAACTTATGTGGCACGCCTTTATTTAACGTAGTGAATTTTAACACAATCTATTTTAGGACATATTTTTAGGAATACTGCTTGCTGTCTATCAAATAAAAATTATTAACGAAATTTGTCTAAATATTGTTAGTTTTTAAGGTTTTTTTTTTTTTTATTTATTAGAACTATATACTATCTCTACGACCATCGAAGGCGTTCTTAAAGTCTACAAAAACCGCAAAATTTGCAATGTTGATGTTAAAGTGCCAGTTGTCTGTCATGTTTGTCATGGCTGTATAACAAGAGTGTTTAGGTCTGAACCCTGACTGGCTATCACCTATCAAATTGTTGTAATTCAAATGTGGAAACGTTATTTTATGTATGTGTTTCTCCAATTGTTTGGATAGCGAGGATGGTAGAGAAATGGGTCTATAACTGCCAAGAGAACTGTTGTCCGCTGAGCCAGGTGTGAGTAGAGAAATGGGTCTATAACTGCCAAGAGAACTGTTGTCCGCTGAGCCAGGTGTGAGTAGAGAAATGGTTCTATAACTGCCAAGAGAACTGTTGTCCGCTGAGCCAGGTGTGAGCAGAGAAATGGGTCCATAACTGCCAAGAGAACTGTTGTCCGCTGAGCCAGGTGTAAGTAGAGAAATGGGTCTATAACTGCCAAGAGAACTGTTGTCCGCTGAGCCAGGTGTGAGCAGAGAAATGGGTCTATAACTGCCAAGAGAACGGTTGTCCGCTGAGCCAGGTGTGAGTAGAGAAATGGGTCTATAACTGCCAAGAGAACTGTTGTCCGCTGAGCCAGGTGTGAGTAGAGAAATGGTTCTATAACTGCAAAGAGAACTGTTGTCCGCTGAGCCAGGTGTGAGTAGAGAAATGGTTCTATAACTGCCAAGAGAACTGTTGTCCGCTGAGCCAGGTGTGAGCAGAGAAATGGGTCCATAACTGCCAAGAGAACTGTTGTCCACTGAGCCAGGTGTGAGCAGAGAAATAGGTCTATAACTGCCAAGAGAACTGTTGTCCACTGAGCCAGGTGTGAGCAGAATGCTGGTTGAAGTGAGAGACATAGAGAGAACGACTGAACGAACGAGCTTTTTTTCAAAGGGTCACAAACTGTGCACGCAGGAGCGTCTTACATTCGGCCCTTCCAAAAACCCATCTTTCGCACAGCAGTTGTATTTTACCAATAAAGCATGTTATGATAATATGAGAGAGGGAGAGAGAGAGAGAGAGAGAGAGAGAGAGAGAATCAGAGACATACAGAGACATTTTCATAGAGACAAAGAGAAAGTCAGAGAGAGGCCTAGGGACACACATAGAGAATGACAGAGAGAGGCAGAGGGAGACAAAGAGAGATAGAGGGACAGAGAGAAAAGCAGAGAATGGCAGAGAGAGACAGAGAGAAGGACAGAGAAAGCCCGAGGGATACATAGACAGATAGAGACACAGAGAGAGAAACAGAGACAAATGCAGACAGAAAGAGACATACAGACAGAAAGAGACATACAGACAGAAAGAGACATACAGACAGAAAGAGACATACAGACAGAAAGAGACATACAGACAGAAAGAGACATACAGACAGAAAGAGACAAACAGACAGAAAGATAAAGAGAGACAGATCAAAAGAGAGAGGTCTAGAGAGAGAAGCAGAATCACAGAGAGAGAGAGACAGAGGCACAGAGAAAGAGACAAAGATGGACACAGAGAGAGATAGAGGCACAGAGAAAGAGACAAAGATGGACACAGAGAGAGCGACAGAGGCACAGAGAAAGAGACAAAGATGGACACAGAGAGAGAAACGGAGGGACAGAGAGATGAGAAATCGTGACAGAGAGATAGAGAAAGAGATGAGGGGATGTAATTGTAGACAGCATTCACATGTTGTATTTCATGCTATTAGATCTGTGTCTCTGCATAAACACAACAACAGGTGATATTTCACGGAGACAACAACACTCACACACAGAGACTATGAAGAGATTAAGCATGAACACGGAACGAAACGAGTAAGAAAGGGAGATTAAGACGTTAGTTGGTGGATGACGTTTAGTGATGGACTATCAAACAGTGTAGACACGCAGGACGACGAGGCATTCTGAAGATCTATTGCAGCCAAGCTTTATTGCGGAGACGCCACGTGATTGATTGATTAGCACCTTTCCCTATATCCAGACGATAGTGTTCAAGTGCGCTATGAGGAGGCATGGGACACAGCCTATAGCGATGGCGAGTGTGACTAGCAAGACCCGCCCGTGTCAAGAAAAGTCTTCCATATTGATAGCACGGGATTTCAGGACCACTGTTATCAACATTTGTGTTTAGTCTGTTTATTCTCAGACGCTCAGCTCTCATCCTTTCTGCAGTCATTCCTTCCTTCAGTCTCCTTCCCTTCCTGATATGCCCTCTCCACACAAAACTGTCCATGGCATTTTGTTCCCATGAGCCCACCTCAATACCTGTATCATTTATGTCCCGCTTGCACAATCTTTACTATAGTAATCACATGCTCGGCTCTCGACATCTTCGACCTGTCTGTGAATTCACCATTTAACGATGGTCTTTAGGGGACTCTCCGCCAATTCCTCCAGTTTCTCACAGTGTGTGATTCCGAGGCCACCTGAGCCTTCGTATACTGAGCATGGAGTTAATGACTGTTGTAACTTCCTTTTCAGTACCTTAGTGTTTGTGATTTTGTCCTGAGCCACGTTAAGGCCCAGTAGTCTTGTTTTTTATTTTACGCATCCGCATGTGAAAATTATTTAGCCGTCTCTCTTGGTGTACAAATAGGTTGACTAGTTTTCACTGACATAAAGCAGAGTGCTGACAAACCGAAGCCTGATAGACAAGATGTGTTTTGTTTTTTAATCAGAGCTTTCGTTATCCCCAAACTCTCTTGTCATATCTGCTCATGTTTGTGGCTGACTGACTTCACCTGATGTTGATTTCTTGGTCCAGCGATATGTTTATATCACACGGGAACAATAAATAGGTAAAATATCGATGTCTTAAGCTCCTCACTCAAAGTAGACTGTAGGTTTTTTCAATTTTACACCTTTTGGGACCCATAACCCTTTTTCCCCTTTTTTTTGCGAATGTTTTGTGGAAATTCACAGGGACAGCCAAGGGGGTTTGTAAACATTGCACTTCTCTTTTTTAATGGGTGGTTTTTTTGTGGAAACATCTGCAAAACAAACAGTTTTCTCATAATACCTTTTTTTATCCGGTTTTTACCAACCCGCTGCGGGCATTTTAAAGGCTGCCCCCCTCAGACGAGAATGGGATGGGCTATACCACCCTCCTGTCTCAAAAAGGGATTGATTTACACCTCAAAGAGGGCTGTGCCTTTTTTCCTGGGGGAAAGACTCAATAAGCTCAGTACCCAAAAGGTGAACACCCAAAAATTCTTTAGTTTATTTAAAAAACCCTTTCGATTTCCAAATCCAAAAAACCTTGTAAGTCAATAAAAGCACCCAAATGGTTTAATTTTTTTCGCGGGATTTTTCCGGAAAAAATGTTTGTAATGAAAACTTCATATCGTGGAGACCGGTTCCCACGAAAGTCAATTGGGGCCCACCGGGCTCCCGGGTCTGGGGGTCCCCTTTTAGAACAATTCCCACAAAATACTTTTCCCACAAATTTGGTAGTCTGGGTTTTTCTGGTAGTCTTTTGTTTTTTGCTTCATAGCAAAGGGGCGCCCCTCTTTGCCTCCGTTCTGTGCCCGCGAAAAAACCCTAAAGGTCCGTTCCCTTGTGGAAAGATTTGCAAAACTGCTGGGCTCGCCCTAAACTAGATACCTCGCATTTAAAAACATATTTGGTTAGCCAATTTTCCCAAGGGGCTAACACCAAAAACAGTCCAAAAATTCGAAAAAGCATTTATCATTGATTTTAGCAGAAAAAGTCGGGCAACAGATCAGCAGTTTTCCCGCGGCCATTTAAAACGGGTTTGCCAAACATTTGGGAAAGACACCCAACGCCATTTTTATAATCCACATTCAAAACCCCCACGTTGGTCCAGTCGAAAAAAAAAAAAAAAATTCCCAAAAGCAAACCGAGCTCAAAGGGGCAAGCCCTCTTCAAATCGGGAAACTGGGCGCGAAACTATATCCGTCTACAAAAAGGAGCAAAAAGCATCGGCCCCCCTCCCGGGAGAGGCAAAAAAATTGCCCCTGTTCCCCAACGGCGCCGCTGTCTAGCTCCATTTTAAAACCCGGGAAATTCTGTTCAACCCTTTCCCAGCCCTTTATATTCCCCTGTAGCTACTGCCCTCACTTCGTCACCCTTGTTTATTACTAGTTTT
>CAJHNH020008471.1:0-17500 GCA_905116865.2 Candidula unifasciata
TCAGGATATCCTGTCCAAATCACAAAGATACTACACAGACAGAAGGTCTTGGAGATGACATCTTGTCATCACTGGACAATCTAGGAGCTGTGAGGAATAAAACATATGAGGTGTCAAACTGCACTTAGCCTCTTTCTGTCTATGATGCCTCCCTCAGCTCCTGATGATTCGACTGTCTTTGACTCTGGTAATTCTGCTCAACTGGATCAGGTAGTGAAAAAGTACTTCACCATAGAAGACGCAGCAACTGTACCGGTATTTAGCAAGTCTCTATCACCAGTAAGGACACACAATGTCTTTGAGCCACACTAAGCTCTAGCACTGGTAGCTGTTTGAGGTACCATCTCCCACATGTTAGAGATGTCAGGAACCTTCACAGGTGTTAGCTGGTGGTTTGATGGTTGGTGGATGTTGGTTTGACTGTGAATCTTCTGCCAGCTCTTCAGAAAAGATACATCCTGTCAAGAAAATAACTCAACATTAGTCATCACCAAGAGGGTAACATCTTGACAGGAAAGACAGAGCAAGCATCAGTCATCAACCCCCATCTGCTAACTCCTCCCTGCTCTCCTGTTTCATTCCTCAGATTGCCTCTCCAGACCAAAAGACATAAGTCTCCTATATTTATCTGTCTGTTTAGTGCAAGAGAAGGCAAGTCAGATATACAGTGGAGATAGATAAAGTGGTCTAACACATATATCACTCTCCCTCTCCCCCTCACTCTGCACACAGACACCAATATTTACTGTCAGTACCTGCATTCACTAGCTTTCCCAACCGCCCCAGCACTCATTGATCTGGGTCAAGCACACACATACTTGATTAACAAAGCCCTGACCCAATTCTGTCCCCATTTCGTATGTACAGATTCTTTAATTAGTTTAAAACGTACACAATTGTAAGGGTATTAAATTTTATCAGTATGGGTGGTTTATTGAGGGCATAAGCTATTTAGTCCGTACAGTGGAAGATCTACGTTCGAATCCGCTACTCTAGCGATCAAGAACGGTCGAACTAAGTGAGATCACACAGCCGATACTGATTTCTCTACAGCAGTGACTACTTTACAGACATCATTCTAGGTACTCGTAAACTATAATTAACTTACCCAAGCATATGTAAAAACAGAAACATTCCAGATTGCCTTGAAAAGTGAAATTTATACAGGCACAGAGTAACACATCTGGACCCTTGAGAAGCTGGCAAGGAGAATAGCGTCACTTAGACACTTCAGGCGTCGGTACAAAAGAAGTCCCTTGTATACTTGTGCAAGGAGTAAATCGGTTTCCAAGAAACCTCAAATAACTCCCTTAATATATCTCCAAGAGATATACATTTAAAAGTGGAGTTTAGGTAAAGTAACCAGAAAGGGCAGACATAATAATGTTGTCCAATACAGGCCTATATATATATATAGATAAAAAGGACTATATATTTCTGGGCGAGTCCAAGTTTGAATTTTGTGCAGATTACAGGTAAGACAGGTTATCAGCCTTACAGACCGATGTGTAATGGCTATCATTTCACGACATTAACCAAAACAAAAGTATTTTTGAGACGAACAAAGCAGTTGTAAAATAAACTCACTGCAACCTTCCGAGCACGAGGTTAATGGCTTGACCACTTTTCTACAGAGACCCTCAATATTGTTTGAATACCAAGTGAAAATACGCACCCTTTTTACTGATTTAACATAATCCCTTCTTCAGTCTTTGCGAGTTATTCTTTAATTTTATTGATGATGAGCGCACTTTACCACAGTGTCCCCCTCTTCTTCTTAACTAGCACTGCTGGCTATTTTATTTACTAGTTCAAAATAATCTAAGGTAACTGCTCATACCTGATTTGTGATTCAGTGCTATGTTTTCATGGAGTAAAATGATTAAATAAGCTCTTTTGTGATTCGCTTTGGATTTATGTTGTGTTTTCATGGAGCAGCATTTCATAAGGTAAGAGGAAAAAGAACATTATATATATTTTATTAACGTATCTATGTCCCATGTGATCAGTTTGCTGGCTAGTATTTATTAGTATACATAGAAAATAATTATTAAATTTTAATAATCATAAGTTGTAACTAGCTCTGGCTGTAAGTAAGTAAACTTATGCACAGTTAAACAAATTATAATTCATTATTAATTTTATTAATCGTCAACTTTCTAAATAAGCATCTATAAGTCAATACTAATACTACAATTTTAAAACTAATAGTATCAGTCATAAATAGTAACTGTTATTCATACTATCTAAGACAATAAAAATGCACCACAAAATCAGTGCAGAAATGTGTGGCAGACATTTTTAAAAACGTCAATCTAGGTGCAGGGAGTGGGGAGGGGGGAGGGGGGGGGGGGGTCAACAGGTAAAAAGGCTTTAAACAGGAACTATTATTCATGCCAAATGATAGGTTATGGCTTAAAAAAAATGCTATAATGGCTACAGATTCGAAAAATGATTAAATAACTACTTTATATTTATTTAAAAGTATAATAAAAAATGTTTAAACCACTGTCTGCGTCCAAAATGTCAGTCTAAGTGCGGAGAGTGGGGGGTCAACAGGTAAAAAGGCTTTAAACAGGAACTATTATTCATGCCAAATGATAGGTTATGGCTTAAAAAAATGCTATAATGGCTAAAGATTCCAAAAATGATTTAAAACTACATTAATGTGATTTTAAAGTATATTAAAAAATGTTTAAACCACTGTCTGCATCCACATTGTCAGTCTGGGTGCGGAGAGTGGGAGGTCAACAGGTAAAAAGGCTTTAAACAGGAACTATTATTCATGCCAAATGATAGGTTTTGGCTTAAAAAATGCTATAATGGCTAAAGATTCAAAAAATGATTAAATAACTACTTTATATTTATTTAAAACTATTATTATAAAATGTTTAAACCACTGTCTGTGTCCATTTTTAACGCAAAATACCCTAGAAAATAGTCTATGTTAAAAACGTGCTAAAACATTATTTTCAAGTATTTAAAATTATTAAAACTCATGTGAAATTAAAGTTAAAGAAAGGTAAATTATAAACACGATAAAAACTTTGCCTTATTTTTTAACTGTTTTAATAAATAACTAGATTAATTAATCTGAGATAAACAGTTCGTTTAGGCTACGCGGTTGCCATTTTGAAAAATCACCGATTTAGCTGTCAAGAAGTGACCGGGAAGAAATTTAAATTTTATATTCTATGATGTACAGATTCTAGCAAAACTACCCATATTTATGTAAAAATGGACACAGAATCCAAAAATGTCAACTAAAAGTATTTATATTCACTTTAAAAAGGAGATATTAAAGAAATTTAATTCCCTCATGGCAAATAGTGAAATTTATTTGGCTGAACAAAGATCGCTATGTAAGTTAGGTGTCGATTGGTAGAGCGACCTCTTCTGAATAACTTTGAGCCCACGTATTCGATTCAGAACAGCCAATATTGAGCGACAGGATTTCAAAGTAACCGATACGCAAAGAAGCCATTTTTCGTGGACCACCGACTCCATCTTGTAACTAAGCGATCTCTACTTTCGTTTTAAAATGGGTCACGTGAATCATCGTAATTGCTACGTTTACAGTTCATACTATTTCTTACATAATATTATATTTTTTTCTCATTCAGTGTCCTATTAAACATTTTTGTAATTATTATTATTATTACACACGTAACAAGTGTTAGCTCCCTTGAGCCCACTCTTAATGGGTGAGCCCCAAACCCCTTTCCTGAGAGATCCCTCTCCACCCCCTGCCCCTGAATATTATTGCTTACTTTACATCGGCGTCCCTGATTCCTGATTATAGCTCGAAACGCTACTATGCTTTTGTGTTTTATTTTTTCCCTTGATATTCACAATATGCATATTATCATATGAATATAACACTCTTTATTGATATAATACAACTGCTGTGTGAAAGACGGATGTTTGGAAGGGCTGAATGTAAGACGGGCCTGTGCGTCCAGTTTAGGACCCTTTGAAAATAAAGTTCATTACTTCGTACTGCCGAACATATTGGAGTTAAATCACTTTCAGAAGTCAATAATTCAAAGCATCCTCTTTTGTGAACATGCTTTTCATGAATCAGGAATGCCACACATTGAAGTAATTTTTATGTTGTGACCTCATTGTCTTCGTCATAAGATGCCCTGCCAACTGGCAGACGTTTTTGGCTCCTCCCTATCTCGTACTTTCTAACACAGTGTATCGATTCGTATACGTGTACCTTTATGCAAGTCCATTGGTGTGAATGAAAATAGTCTTATTAGCGTCAACAGAGGACTAAAAAAAACATTAAAGATATTATTAATACCAGCCATATAGCTCATTAAAGAGCAACAAATCGTTGGTCATCTAGTTAAAATGCGAAGTAAGAGAGTGCCCCGCTGAAGTAATACAAAGAACATAGAGCAGTGAAAAGAAAAAAAAAACGGAACGCCCCCACCAAGAACAGGTTCGAGGAAATTAACATCAACTTATGCAACTCATTAAGAGCTCGCATAAAATCCTTGAATCTTACCTCAAATCTCGTTGAGGTACCTTGAATAAAAAAAAAAAAAAAGAAGGAAAAAGTAACACATGCGGGTGCGAATGTGGCTTAAATAAGATATCCGAGTGGTTAAAAAAAGCAAAATTGTATAGGGAAAGTGTACCATTTGTCTTGCACTGCGACGTTGACAACATTATCGATTCCTGTCAGATGAAACACAACCCCTTTTCGTAATTAAATGTTTTCTTCCGGTTTAAACTTGACAGAACTGTCCGAATAACATGGCTTGATGGCAGCCGCAATGCATCAAAGACGCTATTATGAATACACACGAAACTAGTCTCAAAAGCTTTTATTTACAGATGTGGGTAGAATTAAACAGATTACCTCAACGCAGTCATATATTGGCACTATGTTAGTTATATAATGAATAGCATGACAGCCTGTTCTGCTGTATGGCAGCGAATCTTGGAATGTCACTGAACAAATTAGGAAGAATTTGGAAGCAACAGAGATGTGGTTTCTTAGACAAATGTTACGAATACCTTGGATATACGAACAGCTAAATTCAGCATGTAAATTGTTTCGCAGTGTGCTAATGCATTTGCTCTATTATTTTTTTGACGAAGTGTGTAAAACTTGCAAGAATCTGACCCGTCACGCCTACATTACAGTACTCCTGAAACGCCTCATAATTTATTTAACAATGTGGAATTCATTTTTTCTTGACAGTTTTAGAAAAAGCGACATAATTTTACCGATTTTCAGTTCACGCTTCTGAATAAGTGAACAAAAGCTTTCGTTACCAGTTGGATTGTCCTTTCACCGACGTTTGTACTAATTAAATCATGGTATTTTAATTAGGGCTGTGCCGAATATTCGCTTTGTATTCGCTTCGGGGCCGAATAGTGGACCTAATAACTATTCGGTATTCGACCGAATAGTTGCGGTCGAGCTGAATACGAATAGTGGTTACCTCAACCCGTTTCTGGACTGGTGGAAAATAAACATCAAGATTTCCCACCTTGGCTCATACTGTCAAGCGTTATCTTTGTGCACCACCTACAAGCGTACCAAGTGAACGTCTGTTTAGTACAGCTGGAAATACCTTCAGTGAGACAAGAATCTGCCTTAATGCTGACAACATGTGAAAGTTAATGCTGCTTTCATGGATTAACTAAGCTGTCAGTGACAATTTACAAGTTTAGTTACTTGTTAAAAAACTAAGAATACTTTCATTCCTAGGTATTAGTTACCACAGACTGACTGACTGAAGGATGCAAAACATTAAGTGTTTTTAAATGTTTACTATTCTGTACTACCTTTTGTGAAGTAAAACTTCAGCCTAAATTTGACATTATAGATTTTTTTGTGTGTGTGATCTATTTTATACACTATTCAAAAGTGGAAGAATGGGCCTCAGTTTGAATGGTGAGAAAACAGAAGTAATGATGGTATCAAAGAAAATAATTATTCCCAAATGTGTAATAAAAGTCAATGGTTTTATTTCGGGACCAGTACAGAAATTTAAGAATCGGTAGGTAGGCCAAATAATTTCTTGAGGCTTCAGAGATGTGGTTGTATAGAACAATGCTTAAAATACCTTGAACAAAAACAAAACAAACATAAAAAGCAACCAATAGGTTTTAAAAAGGCGGGAGCCCGAAGACAACTACTCACAGACATCAGAAGGAGATAGTCATAATTTTTCAGCCATGTTATAAGATGAGGGAAAATGGAACATGTGGTGACCACTGGAAAGATATGTGGAAGGAGGGATAGAGGAAGACAACGGAGAAGATTCTTGACAGTCTTGTTGCATGGCATCGAGGTGTGTCAGCACATGAACTAATACATGCTGCAGGAAATCGCAGATTGTGGCGAGGCATAATCACCCATGCCAGTCGGCAAGGCACCTGATGATGATGATTCACTATACGTATTCGTTTTCGTATTCGGCCGAATAGTTTGTCCAGCTATTCGTATTCGACCGAATAGTGAAAATCACTATTCGGTACAGCCCTAATTGTAATACTTATTGAATGCTTTCATAAAGGTTTCCTCGAGCTTTCAGTTTTTCCGTATTTTTAATTTAATTTTTCTTGATTTAATTTTTATGTGTAAGGAAACCTTGATCCTGAAATCCATTCTCTAATTGACGCGCGGGAGAGGGGGGGGGGGGGGGGCGAGGGGGGGGGGGGGGGGAATTAGGAGTCACATATTCGATGTAATTCCTTTTGTCCCATGCAGAACTATATAACAATATCGCTTGGAAAGACGGAAAAAGTGACAATCAAACGAGTGTGACATATTGTACTCTTCGGTATCATAGCATTGCTTCCTACATGTATTTATTACAGATGTGTTTTTCAATAGATGTAATGGCTGGTTCCAAAGCAGAACTCCAAGAACTTACTACAAAGCTAGAGACAGTCTATGGTAAACGTGGCTTGGAAGTTAATACCGACAAAAGCAAGATACTGGTAAAAATCCACATCATTTAAGTATACGCCAACACACAGATAAATGGGGCAGGGGGCTAGGAGACATTTAAATCTTTAAATACCTCGGCTCCTTCATCTGTAACTATTATAGTTGTACCAAAGAGATCAAGAAAAGACGTGATATTGCAAAATCCACGTTTTTCTCTACCTCCCTCTCTCTCTCCGAATGTCAGACGGGCCTGCGTGCCCAATTTGTAACCCTTCGAAAATAAAGCTTGTTCGTTCTCTCTCTCCCTTTTCTCTCTCTCTCTCTCTCTCTCTCTCTCTCTCTCTCTCTCTTTCTCTCTCTCTCGTTGTGCCTCACCAAGACATCGCACAAGCGATAAACACCCAGTGACACAAAGTGCTACCAAGCGGATGAGGATCACCCTTGAAGAGGTCCCAGAAAATCCTTTCTGCTGGTTAGCCACATTTATTGCCCTGCAATATTCAGGGCCCCCGGCAAGAGCCGTGGTGGGACTTCGAAAACACGAAAAATTGCATCCCACGTTGGGACGACGGAGATAATCCACGATGACCAGCTGAATACAATGTATAGGAGCAAAGTCAGTATTACAGTAATGGTTAACCTATGCAAATCACGGATGTTGTCTATATTCTTTTACGGATCTGAGAGTTTGACTCTCACTGTGAAAATGGAAAGGAAGAGTCAGGCCTTCGAACATTATAATACTATATACGAATTTTAAGAATCGGTTATTTAGAGCATCAAACAAACAATCATAAAAGAGACAAAATGAACAAATAAACAGTACATCAGGAGCTTATTTTGGCCTGGGGAACAGTTGCAGGCTTTTTTGGGTAGAGCACGTAGTGAGACATGATTCGAAACTTTACTTCAAGAAACATTAAGGGTATGAAAAAATTGAGAAGGGGGTAGACGAAGAAGGTAAGGGGTTGGGCAAAGAAGAACCTAGAATGACAACATCATACATTTGCAGGATAAGATTGTTATATACTTGTTTAACAAGCGGAAGAGAGACAAAGTGGTGGGGGGGGGGGGGTGCTATTGCTTCTATAGATACACCTCTACGACCCTAGCTAGTCAATAGTTATGTTTTCAAAAAAAATATGTCAACTTTTTTTCCTATTGCAGACTGGAAAGGTATCATTTCCTTTTAAAAAATATAACTTTTCCAACACAGATTTTTTTTGTGTGGCCTCTCTGACTCTTTTTGTGTTTTTTTTTTCTGGCTATGTCAGTTCACGCCTTGCAGTACTACTGCTTCTGCTATGGGAGAAACGATGATCTCAGGACGGCAAACTGCTGCTTGGAGAGATTCAGGGTGACGTCATTCATTACATCTGCACCGAGTCAGTCGTAGCTAGTTTAACCACCTTGAGAGACTGGTGGCGTTTAGTGATCATTTGGGGGTGTTCAATAAATAGCACATCCCTGCCTTCGTATTTAGTGAACCGTTGAGAATAAGACGATTTATTGTTTGATCCGCTCTCTTGCATTTGTAAGGTTATCCATAAATATGTTTAAATGAGAACCTGCAAAAAGGGGGGAAAAAGTGTCTGCTAGTATGACCGTAAGTTGCTTTAGATGATCCACACTTGCTTTTGGGATATATATATGTGTGTGTGTGTGTGTGTGTATATATATATATATATATATATATATATATATATATGTATATATATATATATATATATATATATATATATATATATATATATATATATATATATATATATATATATATATATATATATATTCACATTTTCAGATTTGTGATTTTTCTCATATTATTACTATTTTTTCCTTGAAGATTAAGAAGTTGTTTGTGTATTAAGTATGTACACATACATATGTTTGTAAAGGAGCTAACATCAAGGAGCAGCCAAATACAAAACGAAATAGCTTAAACAAAAACAAAACTAGAAAAGCCTAATGGATGTAAAGGAAAAGAGGCGTAAAAAGATACAGCTGAACACTTTGACCTATAATGTACTTCCTGTTTACACCCTCGCCTCCATAGTTACTTGATTTATCTTTTTGTTTTTTTTCTGTTGGCGTAGACACTTTAGCTCGTTTTTGTGCACGTATTTTCATTTTTCTCTTTGTGATTTCTGGGCATGGTCTGTCTTGTGCTAGTTACTTCACGTTGTTTGCGTGAACTTTGAAAGGTATTCTATCCTTCTTCTCATATATATATATATATATATATATATATATATATATATATATATATATATATATATATATATATATATATATATTTTTTTTTTTTTTTTTTTTTACATTTTTTATATCCTCATCAACAAAGAGTAGTTCGTGATGTCGCTAAACATTGTTATTCCTATCTCGACATCTTTGTTTATACTGTAATTGTAAGTATGATTCTCTCTCTCTCTCTCTCTCTCTCTCTCTCTCTCTCTCTCTCTCTCTCTCTCTCGATGTACCCCACCAGGATATTATACAAGCGATAAACACCCGGTGACACACAAAGTGGCACCATGCGGATGAGGATCACGCGTACAGAAGTCCCAGAAATCCGTTTCAGCCGTTTGGTTATATTTATGGCCCAGCTATATTCAGTACACTTTTCTTTTTTTAATGACCTTGACTCCTAGGTAGACCCAGCCTTGAGTGGGTACAGGTTGCAGTTCTAGAAAGTAAAGGCTTCCGGGGTGATGCTGACCACATCACCTATCTTGTGCCGATTGGTCTATAAAAATAAAGGTCTAGCCGTATATGCCTTATACGCCCAAAGGCGTGGAAAAGGAACCTATACTTTTTTTTTACATTCAGGGCCCCCGGCAAAAGCCATGGTGGGGCTTCAATTAACAAGAAAATGCCGATATGCAACAAAGTCTATGATTCTTGCTTGTTGTACCCCACCAGGGCATCACAGAAGCGATAAACACCCGGTGACACAAAGTATCACTATGCGGATGGGGATCACACCTGCAGAGGACCCAGAACCCCTTTCAGCCGTCATGGGCAAAATTGTGGCCCAGCTATATTCAGGGCCCCCGGCAAAAGCTAGGGTGGGGTTAAAAAAAAAAAAAAAAAAAACTTGCATCCCACAAGGGGATGCCTGGGTATGCTTAGACACAACATTCTATTACTGAACCTAAATTCCATCAGTGCTAAGAAAAAACGAGAGAAATAACAGAGCCATTTGTATCTTCGTCTGTTGTTACAATAACCAGTACCTTCAATGTTAAGAAGGTAAAACCTTTTACTTTCACAGTTATTCTGTTATTGCTCTAAAACATTTCTGTCCTATAAGCTGCAACATTAACTTACTTCGTCCTATGCATTATTGTTGACTACAACATGATTTGTCCAATTCTGTCCTTTGTACTTCCAGTGTATTAGAGAAACAAGCTACATGCTGTGACGTTTCTCATGGCACTTTTCGGTTACTGATTATTTGTTCTTAATAATGCACTGAACACTTGTGGCGAATTCAAATGTCTCTTTGGACAAAGTTGTGCACAAAAGGCAATCTAAATGATTAAGCCCTTCTCTCAAAGTAATGGACTAATTAGTTAAAGAAAAACTCAGAACGACAAAGATCTGGCGTCTTACTGAGCAAACACATCTATAATGCTGGTTTTTATTTTAATTCAGCTGAATATATTGCTAGACTCCAAAGAACACTAACAAATACTGCTATCTGGAGAACTTAGTAATACTGAATTCAATACAATGAACAAATGCAGCTGAGAAATAAAAGGACACATCACAGAAGGAAAACAAGTGAGAAGGGGCGCTGAAACTTTAGGGTTTAGGCTCCTAGAGTTAGTTCCTGCCCACCCCCCCCCCTTTCCCAATTATGTAAAGGAAAAAAGGAAGCAAAGGCAGGGGTGGGGTTGAGCCCGTTCCTCTAGAACAGCGGTTCTCAACCTGCCAGTCAGGACCCTTTTTTGGGTCGAACGATCCTTTCAGAGGGGTCGCCTAAGACCATCAAAAAACACATATTCATTGAGGTTAAGAAGGGAAAATGCGGCTTCCGTGGCTGACTAGTAATTCCATTGCTATGGAGAATAGGTCTCAAATCAACTAGAACTCTTCAGGGCTGGCTGATTACTGTCAGACTGTGACAAGAGACACCTTATTTTTTGACTAAAAGAAGCAAGCAAAGAGATCTCCAACAGCAACTGAATAATGACGAAAGGATTCAAATATTGCTTTTAAAAACAGTATATGTAACCTTTAGATAAACCTTTTTTGAAATATAATTTTATGTTAAACTGTCAATTATTTGAATAGGTTACCATCATTTCTAGACTGCTAAAGTGAAAAAAAAAAAAACAAAAAAAAAAAAAAAAAAAACTAACTGGTAGCTCCAGAGAATTAAACACAAACATTATTTGTATTATTGTCTTGTAAAATACATAATTTTAAATCAAAACGAGAGCCAACTGATGATGTGAAACCAACATGTCAAAATCAATCAGAAATAGTCTATTTAAATTTGATACAAATAACTTGCAAATGTGTTGATTTTAAATTACTTATATATTGGAGGGGGTGCGGGGAGGGGGGGGGGTGGCTGCGTGGTCTCGCGGCATGGAGTCCGCATCGATTGCACAGTCCGGGTTTCAAGCCCTGGTGAAAGCTGTGATTTTTTTTTCAAGTGGATTTCTAGTAATTTCTGGGTAGTGATATTGGATGCCCGTGTGTATTGTTGCGCACGTAAAAAAAAATCCCCTGGCAATCGAAAAAGAGGAGCCTAACTGCACTGCTCGGCCACAATTTGGAGTGAAAAATCTACCTAAAGTATTTAAGGATCACCGCCGGTGCTACGGAGTTCGTGCACATGCTTGAGTCAGAAGTAGAACGGATCACATGGGTTACTACCCGTGTGCCATGATGTTGATCCGTCGTCTAAACCTAAACCTCACATATCTATAGGATAAATAAAGAGCAGCGGTGGAGAATTTACCCGCCAACCCGAGGTCATTGTTTCGAATCATTCCTCTATTTTTACAAAAAGGAGAATGTTCCAAAGAAACGTATATTTGTAACAATGAACAGTGACATTCTCAGCTCATCATTGGCATATGACAAAATAATTACACAAACCTGACGTAGAGCAAGTCAGCACCACAATACCACAATCATAAACGGCATACAAAACAAACACACAATATTACAGTTACAAATAAGAAATACATAAGAATAAATTTACAAGAATTCATAGCTGCATGGATTATACATAATGTTTTGTTTGCAACAAACCAAATGACCAGTGTTGTCATTTAACATCTTGTGGAATTTGAAAAAAAAATTTAAAAAGAAAATGTAGAACTTATGAAAGCAACGGCGGGTAATAATTAAAGCAGATAGAGAGAATTACATCAGATTTAATTAATGTGAAATTAAACTAACCAGTAGTTCTTGATAAGAGAGAGAGAGAGAGAGAGAGAGAGAGAGAGAGCGAGAGAGAGAGAGAGAGAGAGAGAGGAGAGAGAGAGAGAGAGAGAGAGAGAGAGAGACAGAGAGACAGAGAGACAGAGAGACAGAAAGGGGGGGGGGGGGATTTGTGGTCAATTATTTAGAGACATGAATGGAAACGTAATCAAAAATTGTAGCTGTTCCTAGGAATTTAATTACATTTATTTCAATAGGATATGAGGGCATTTCCTCTGTAATGAGCGGCATGGGGGAGACATTTGCCAGTGTTAATAAATGGAAAAGGATCATCCGTGGAGTTGTCCCGGAAACCCCGTTCAACTGTTAGGTTATATTAGGGTCCCCGAGAACAGCGAAGGTGGGGTTTCAAAATAACGAAAAATTGCATCCCACGAGGGGAGGACACTTTTTTTATGCACCAAGAGAAAGTATGAACTAAAATATTTATTTAAAAAAAAAAAAAAAACATACCAGCGCATTGAAAAAAAAAAACTATTAAAAATAAATAATCAACTATATAGATATATATTATATATATATATATAACATAGATATATATATCTGTACCCGGCACGTGTTGCTGTGGCATAGTTTGGCTAAATGGAAAAGAAAGAAAATAGAAATCGCACGTGTCTAACATGGTTACTGTCGAAATCATTGTCTGCGCACATACAGAGATAGTCATCAATGCCCCCCTCCCCTCTTTTTCCCAAATTCACCTACTACTCGCTCCCTCATCAAAAGAATCTGGAAAAGAAAGACAATAGAAATCGCACGTGTCTAATATAGTTAATGTCGCAATCATTATCTGCACAGATATAGAGATAGTCTGGTTTGCCACTTTAGAACACGCAACATATATTTCGTCTTTTTATTAGTGGTCGTTTAAAAAGTATTATTAGCACAGTAAAAAAAAAAAAAAAAAAGTTTTTTTGGTTATCAATTGCTAAAGCTTTATTTTTTTTTTAAGAGACGGGTGTAAAGCTTACTACTGTACTTGTAAATAACCAAGTAAGTCGTTAAAAAATGACAATAGCGGAGGTAGCGTTAGTAAAATATAAACACATTAAGAAATGAAAACTTTAAAAACATGCGTTAAGCTCTTTAAGGTAACAGTTTCTGTCATCACTCCCTCCCCTCCCCCATCTGCTCTCTCTCTCTCTCTCTCTCTCTCTCTCTCTCTCTCTCTCTCTCTCTCTCTCTCTCTCTCTCTCTCTCATCGAAGGATTTGAAAGTCATCACCCGACGATATTTTTTGTAACTGATGTTGATATCCGGACTAAAATAGCAGGAATTGTAATGCGTAGTAAATGAGGCTATTGTAAAATTTACCACAATATCCTTGAAGTACCAGTACAACTACTACCACCACCGCTACCACAATAAATAAAATAATGTCACTGCTATCTGTTTTACCGTAGTAGTAGACAGGGAGTCGTGAGCCATAGGATTTGGCGCCGCAAGGCTAATGCTGTCTGCACGGACTGGTCAGGTTAGGATGTGTAATTTCGCTCCCCGACAGAAAAATGCCATCACCTTACCGGCGGTCTCCGGCATGACAGCACTACGGTGTAACCGCTCAATCACAACTACTACTACTGCTACTTTGAGTGGGTAAGGCAGTTACTGTGACTTGAAGCTCTTTCAGTTACCAGTTTATAATACCCCCCCCCCCCACCCCTCTCAATTCACCGACTACTCTTTCCTTTATCGAAGTAGTTTGGAGTAAAAAACCAAGTGAAATGCAACGAAAACAGGAAAAATACACCATAATTACGAAATGAACGCTATGATAAACAACACAGCCTAATTCCAACGCAATGTCAGAAGAAATAATTAAATCGAAATTAAAATAAATGGAAATCTACAAAAATTCACCCACATACCTGTATTTTTTTTTTTAAATAGTTTTTATGGCAATATGGCTAGTGCTGTCGCCACGACAGATCAGGTCTGGGTTTTATTTTGCTCCCGGGTTTTAAAAAAAAAGAAACTGCCGTACTAGGGATTCGAATCCTACTCTCCCGCACGGGAACCCACTGTACTAACCATTCGACCAACCAACCACTACTTCTGAACAACGAAAAGTTAACAAAACTCGATTCTAACACAACTCAAACCCGCAGGCAATTGTTTTCTCATTAACAGATATCCCAGATATAAACTTCAAGTATTTTTGAAACGGCACAATAATAGAAATCGTACGTGTCTAACACGGTAAATGTCGCAATAATTGTCTGCGCAGACATAGACGCCCCCCACCCCCCCCCCCACTTTTTATTCTCTCTTTCCCTCTCTCAAATCCACCGACTAATTTTTAACTCATCGAACGTTGTTTAAAAAGAAAGAAAATAGAAATCGCGTATAATATAGTTAACGTCGCAATCAGCGATATAGAGATAGTCTGGTTTGCTGTACGGGCCGATGTAAAAAAAATAAATGGAGGGTCCCGAGTCTACTGCTCGTGCACTGTAAAAATCGATCGCGCATGCGCATTTACTAACGTGGCTATAATTAAATGCAACTGAAAAAAAGGAAATATTAGTTTCAAATTTTTTTGCAACAAATGTGGTCACCTATCTCTAACAATGACAGGTAGAATGTCAAACCATGATGGGAAAACATCTGGTATCAAAACAAACCTATCCTAAAAATTTCAGCTACATCGGTTCAGTAGTTTCCGAGTCTATAGCTCATAAACAAACACTCAAACATTATATATATATATATATATATATATATATATATATATATATATATATATATATATATATATATATATATATATATATACTAATATAAGCAAAGTAAAAGTAAAGTAAACTTTTCCGCACCTTTCGCCGTATTGAGCAAATAGGATGACCTATGTTTTATAGATCATATGTGTATGTGTTTGAATGCGGGCGCGTGCGTGCGTGTTTTATTTATTTGTGCCCGTTATTTTTCAGTGCGCTGGTCTTTTTCTTGTTGATACAAACTTTAGTCACATACATCTTTTATCTATGCTTATATTTATGCACCTAGATATATTTAGATGTTATTTATGCTTTTCCCCTCCTTAAATCCCAAAAAAAAAAAAAAAAAAATATATACTTTTTCCCGTTGTGAATGATCAAAATGTTGAACACTGGCAAATGTCTCCAACATGTCGCTCATTACAAGCGGAAAATGCACTCATATCTTTTTTAAATAAATGTAATTTAATTCCCATCTACACACACGCACACACACACACAGGCACCGCGTTTCCCAGAGAACAGTACATATTCAGGATGCTCGGCAGCTAGAATGAGAGACATTTTGCTGACTGGCCAGTTGGAATACAGACGCCACTAAAGCGCACTTGATGACGAACGGATATGGTTCATAATTTCAGGTTTGTTCGTTACTCCCAGAAGAAGATGGCATGACTGTATATGACTAGATATAGATATATGTATCTGAAATGTATTAGAAGCGCAAAGCCCTAAGTACCTAGAAAAAATAAAGTAAAAGAGTTGGTTAGGCGGGGACTAGAAACATAATATTCTAGCCCAGACAAGAAATCTTCTGTGTACAGTCTAGATCAGCCAAGCAACTATAAACAAACACACTAACCACGAGTCCTAATCTGAACCAAAAACAACTGGAACTATGATTACCACATTAACATCTGTTTATTTCACGTACCATAAAATCAGCGTGGTTCACAAATAACAACATTGGCAACAACCAACGTGCTCGACTAGAATCTAAACTGCTAATCATCTTCAGCTAACAATGAAATATGATAATGACACCGAACGCTAAGCAAGATTATCTCAACAATTGGCAAAAACCGAAACATATTTAACATGTACGTTAAGCTTCAATATGCCACCAGACCAACAAATCACATATAGTGACCTGCAATCAAACTATCTCCTAGCGAGGATGCACAATTGAAATCAAATATAACATCACCTAAAAAAAATAAAACGTACCATTATCGCGAACACGAGCCAGTCTAGCGTCGCTCAGCCGGTCCGATCTCCCACATCTGTGCGTTGTGACTAAGTGCAGTCAAACAATGGCAGACAGGGCGTGTGACCATATCGAGCCGACCAGAGAGCGACAACTGCTAAAAGACTAAAGAAAGTCTTTTATTAACTGATGACTGGCCAGGTTTTTCCGGATTTGTAAACCAGAGTATCCGCTTAACAAACCAAAATCGTCAAGCTGCTAAACAGCAGTCTTTGTCGTTCTCCAGCCTAACACATGTCCGCCCATTAATTTTGTTGACGTCCCGGCAACTGCAAAATAGATAACAGTTACTGTCTACAAATCCTCCTCTAGCTCATGTTCTACATCTCACAGAGTTACTGGCCATGGCAACCTGAAATAAAATTATCCTCCTGACATCACGTAATCACTAGTTACTTGCGGCATCATTCATTAATATACACCTAAAAATAACTGTCATTGACGTTTGAGCAAAGCATGACTCGTCCGAAGGAAACTGGATAAGGAACTTATAAGTCCCAATTAAGAAATTACATCAAAGATGGCAGTAGTCATGAAACATCCAGTGAATATTTGCGCTCGAGTTTCAGCTACCATCTGTAAAATCACTACAAACCCTCCATCTACTACCTCGGCTCAAGGCCTACAAATTGACATTGTCTAGGCCGCAAGGCCATCGGGAGACATGTCGCAATCTTGTCTCGGCCGCCTGGCCATCGAGAGACACGTCACCACTTTTGCCCATATCTCGGTCGCTCGGCCATTGAGAGACAATCTTCTCGTCACGGTCACCGCCGCTGACTTCCGAGTAACATTTTCACCACAAATACCTCGGCTTTGGGAAAACCTACAGTAAAGTTCGAGTGACATTACATCGGCCGCTACCTACAGTGTATCGACTGGTAACAGTAATGTTAAAAAACTTCACTGCATAACCGGCTCGGTCAGTGTACTTCACACAAGGCTCCCTCATGTATGAACAGACCTACAGTTAAACTAAATACAGAGGCAAGATACAATATAAACTGACCCCAAGTTCAGGTTGAGACGTAAACAAGCCACTCCGTGGATAATAAACGAAAACCACACCTACTCAACAGCAGACACGGACCACTCCTAGCCAACAGTAGACACAGACCACTCCTAGTCAACAGT
>CAJHNH020008471.1:22500-72500 GCA_905116865.2 Candidula unifasciata
ACAGTTCACATGAGTCTCTGACCCAATGCCAAATGAGCGGTTCACAACAGACTCCACTGAAATGCGCAAACTTGAGAGCTGTCACATCAAACGCTATTTCACAAGTAAAGATAAATGCCTTAATAAACTCGTGATTCTTTCGGAGCTCTTTTAAGTCGCGAAGTACTGCTCTTAAAATATTTCAAAGGCTAAATTTTTGCTACAAATGAACAATGAATTATTGCGAACCATGAATCTAGAACCAACTAAAGATAATTTTTCAGTACAGCAAGTACGCTAAGAGAGTAAATTGAGCATAGAACAATTAGGATTCATTAGTTTATAAGATGACAAGAGTTATTTACATAAATAAAAAAGAGTGTTGTGACAACATGTTTGCCCAGTGCATGGGAGAGGTGGGCGGGGGCCTAGGTGGGGGGGGGGGGGGGGGGAGGGACGGACATTTAGCATATGAGAGAAGAACACAAGTGAGTGAGAGCCAGATACAGAGGACACATTTCTGTGACTTGGGTTCTTTTCACGGATTGTATTGTTTGTTTCACGGACTGTATTGTTCATTTCACGGACTGCATCATTCGTTTCACGGACGGCATCGTTCGTTTCACGGACTGCATCGTTCGTTTTGCGGACTGTATTGTTCGTTTCACGGACTGTGTCGTTCGTTTACATACATACATATACACACATGTAGGCAGAAAATGGGGCAAACGGACAGACAGACAGACCTAGACACATATATGTTCAAAAAGTTTACATACACTCATGTACGCATGCATGCAAAACGATGGCTGGCACCATGTTCGTCGGCACCATAATGTCACGTGCTTAACACTCTTGACATCCTTAACAACATTGACATGGTTCAAGACAAAGACATGGCTATTGTAGCTTCTATCACATATTAAACTCATTTGAAGCGCCCTTGTATGTAAATTTAATTATCCTTGATAACTTTGTTCATTTTCTTTTTTCTTTTCTTTTCAGTACGCTAATGATCGCTTCTACTTATCAGTTGCCGAAGAAGCCATCAACTTAGACAAAGACACCACAATATCCATATTCATCACATGTCATCGAATATGAACGCTTATAATTCACATAAAGGATGACTCTGAGGCTTGGAGTTAGTGAACACACTTCATAGCCCTCTAGGTACAAGGTTTGATTTTCGCCGCAAGCAGTCTGGGGGAAAAAATGTTATTGCCTTTTTTCGGACATTGGAAAGAGAGTCACACCGTATAATAGATTTGTATTCACTGTGTAATATCCCCCCCCCCCCCCCCAAAAAAAAAAAAAAAAAACAGCAGTGGGTAAACTGCAGACAACTTCTTTTGTGGATGCGGCGCTAAAATGTTTTTATTCATAAATGGAAGATGTCTTCATTTTAGGAATACGAATTAAACAGAACGCTTGCAGATGCATATTATTATATAAGTTTGTATCAACTTGAAATTCTTGTGTCATTTGGCTTTAATAGGAACAGATTATAAATGAAAGTGTCTGGCTGATCATTTGGGCGAAAAAGAGGACTGTTTTCAACACGCGCAGCTGGTGACTTTCAAAATAATATTAATGTATATGTGACTAATGTTTTGTTACATAATTTTTTAATAGTCCATGCCGTGTGACGTTGGTAGTCATGTTTATCAGCAACATTCTGTTGTTAAAGTATAAGCTCATTATGAGAATTCCTCTTTTTCTTTCGTCTTTTTGAAATAGATATCATCTATATCTGCAACGTTGTCTCTAGTATGAATTCCTTTGTTTGCTGTAATTCACTCAGCGACAGGTAATGTTTGGCTTGTAACGGTATTTTTCTTGGCCCAAAGTTTTCCTTGATATATATATTGTGATACTGTATCAGATTATTCTTGCAGTGTATGTTAGACTAGCATTGCTCCATCTATATCATAGCAACACTGGATTAAGTTTATTATTATCCATCACACACAACAATTATCTGATAATAACAGGGTGTACATATGAGAGATTACAAAAGCATTTAACCAGTATTTAAGAAAAGTGTTAAATATAAACTTTTCTCAGACATAACCTGGTTCTTAAATTATGGACGATGTTGCCGATTTGCCATGAAACCTTAGTGTATGATCTATGGATATAGATTCTTGAACTAACTGAAGAGTCTGTGTCAAATTAAAGGGGAGATTTACAAATCTCACATTACAAACACAACTCTCAGCTTCTGAGTCACAACGTTCGAGCAAAGACAACGGTTTAAATACTAAATGACTCATCTCCAAGAAGGCTAGTCCCGTCTTATCAGTGCACCGAGAAAGCAGATAATCCTGCAGTAACTGGAGAAAAAAATTAAACATGAAGCAGAACAAGTCAGTTTTCTATTAAAACACACTTACAAATGAAAAAACAAATTCGCTGTGGTTAGAAAGACTTTATTGGAATACAAAACTGAAACGACTACAGAAAAAGGCTACATATAATAACAGCTTGATGACAACAACGCCTTGTCAAAATATCTATCCCGATGTAAAAAAAAAAATTTTTTTGAACGCTCTTCCACGGACAACATACAGACAGGAAGTGGTTTTCTTTGAACAACTACTGGCAGAAAGTGGTTTTCTTTCAACAACTACTTGCAGAAAGTGGTTTTCTTTGAACAACTACTGGCAGGAAGTGGTTTTATTTGAACAACTACTGACAGGAAGTGGTTTTCTTTGAACAAATACTGGCAGGAAGTGGTTTTCTTTGAACAACAATCTCTGACCATGACAGAGAAGATGAGCATAGACATTATAATCAACAACCTCACTGATGATGGTAACATGTCTATGGACACAACGGATTTGTCCCAGGTGGACTATCCCAGACTCATTAAATATAAGCCTCTATGGGAAATCGTTGTGAAGACAGTTTTCTACGTTCCAGTTATCATCTTGGGAATCATCGGCAACGTGATTATCATAGCAGTTGTGGCCAAGAATAAGCGAATGCAGGTAAGTTTGCAGCAGGTTGTATTGTTTAGTATCCCCATGTGGGTTCCGGGGCCCCATTTTGCACTATATATATATATATATATATATATATATATATATATATATATATATATATATATATGTACACCCACTGTCTACTTAACAAGAATGTCCTAATTGTCGACTATTTTGGGTTGCTTCCTTCGAAGTCGGAGTGAACCTGCCTGAGAAGCGATTAACCCACCGTCTGCTTACAAAAAAGTGAGTAAAGGCCCTTTTTCCATACCTTTAGGCGTATAGGGCTAGAGCTATATTTTATAGACCAATCGGCACAAGATGGGTGATGTGGTCAGGAAAGAGAGAGAGAGAGAGAGAGAGAGAGAGAGAGAGAGAGAGAGAGAGAGAGAGAGAGAGGGGGGGGGGTTGGGGGGAGATGATGAAACACCAGACGACATAAAAGTCCAAAACCAGTGATCGAACATGTCGTCTCAAAAGTTACGTCGGCGCCTGTTTTAGGAGTGTTGAGTTGAAGTACACTTGTTCCTAAAGGTGACGACGGGTTTGGGTCAAGTGTATCATCCTTGTTCTACCTCTTTATAGTTCGTCCGGATGGTTGCATGCTAATCTGTTTATCATTTGGGTTATCAATACTGTGGTGTGGGTTTGATTCCAAGCAGTTGTATGGTACGATTTCTAACCCTTACAGCTCTGCTCATGATCACTTGAACACACACATTAATACTTTTTAATCAATCAACTGTGTATTTGACTTCAGGAAGAGTCTTGTCAACAAGGGCTTCACAGTGCAGCAGATGTATAAGAGTGCACAAAGTTTCCTAACGTCCATGGGATTTAGCAAAATGTTGCCTTCTTTCTGGGAGACGTCCGGGTAGATGGAACCCGTTAGCTTTGCACAGCAGTCCATCTAGGAGACGGCAAACTCCGAATTTAAACCCCCAAGTTCAAGGTGGGCCAACGTGCTGAGGAACTGGATGGCCACGGGTGAGCTGGTCGTGAACGTTGGACGTCTGGCGTGCGTGCGGGGCGGCACCAGGCGTAGGGACTCCTACGGGACATCTATTGCCCCTTCTCTAGCAGGCAGGCAATACTAGGGCGACCGGTCATTTCCTGCAGTACTCTATCTTTTCGTATGGATTTTAAAAATATGCATAAGAATCGTCGCCGGAGCTACAGGGCACGTGCTCTGTGCTTGACACATCATTCAGCTATTAGTGAACAGGGAGGGAGGAGGAGACGACGAGGAAATGGGGAGAGAAGAAGGCATAGAAATAGGAGAGCGGGTGCTAGGAGAACAAGGCGAAAAAGAGGAGAGATTGAGCTTTAATCATGTAAGAGTAGGATACTGGAACTGTCGGAGTGCTAGGCAGAGAGGTCCTGTACTGGAGAGGTTGATTTTTTATTTTGATGTCATGATGCTCCAGGAGTTAAATACAGACAGATATCATTGCCCTGGGTACGTCAGTTATATAAACCCTGTTGGACAGGAGAGACATGGACAAGGTCTAGTGGTAAAGGAGGGAGTGAAGCATGTGGTGCTTGACTTGAGCCAGTGGAACCACAGTGGACGAGAGGTTCAAGGGATACAGGTGGAAATTGGTAACCTAAGTTGGAACCTCATAAATATATATGCCACGGTAGACTGTTTTGTCAGAAGTGAACAATGGAGCTGGCTCAAGGAACTGGAGGAGTTACCAGGTGATAGGATACTCATATGTGGGGATTTCAACGCGAGGAACAGAGAATGGGACAGCAGTGGAGAAAACCGACAGGGAATTGCTCTTGCAGAGGCCATGGTTGACTCCGATATGGTCTGCATCAATAATGGGAGGCCGACTAGAATGGCAATGAGGCCTGGAGATGCAGACACAGCCATTGACTTGACATTTGTCTCTCAGTCGTCGGTTTTAGATGTTAAATCGACTGTCCTGAATGACCATGGGAGTGATCACCTACCATGTTCAGTCTTGATTTCTTAACACAGTAAGGTTGAGGTTGGGAGAGCACGCAAGACCTTCCAGTATAAGTGGACCAACAACCTACTTGGACGCCTCAGACAGGGAGCATGCAAAAGAACTGTCAGAACTAATTTTCTACAGCCCCCATGGTGGACCCCAGAAGTAGAACAGGCATGGAAGGCAAAGAGAGCCGCAGTGAAGCAGCTAAAGAAAGTAAGACAGACACCCTCAAGCTCACGAGAGGAAGTGGAGATGGCGGAGAAAGTGAAAAGAGATAAGGTGGAGGTTTTCAAGCGCTGTGCTGCAGAGGCCAAAAGAGCAAAGTGGGAAACTTTTGTGAATGACATGGGAGGCGATAAAACATTGGGGAAATTCTGGAAACTGCAAAGGCAGATGCAAAGAAAAGATCGGCCTATGACAGTCGGGACAATTTGTAGAGACGATGGTGTGCGTGTGACAACAGACAAGGAGAAAGGGGAGGCTTTTCTCCATAGGTTTATAGCTCAGACAGATCATAATGATGTAGACATCAGAGATGCAGTTAGAAAGGAGTTAGCTGGCACCTTGAAAAATATGCATTATGAAGACATGATACAATTGGAAGATATCAAACACATTTTGAAAAAAGCAAAAGACACTGCACCAGGGCTTGATGGAGTCAGGTATGGTCACATAATGGCTTTAAGCGATGTAGACCTGGCGGAGATGGCCGAATGTTTTAACCAGAGTATTGAGACAGCATCAGTACCGCAAGACTGGGTGCACAGCTATCTAATCCCACTACCAAAACCTTTTAAAGATCATTCTAAGCTTAGTGGCTTTAGAATCATCACCTTACAAAACACATTTGGGAAGGTCTTGGAGAAGATAGTTGCTGTAAAGTTACAAGAATCTTTGGAAAGGGGGAAGCTTCTTCCAAGAGGTCTGGGAAGTTACAGGCCAGGAAAGGACACTTGGGCAAATGCGGCCACTTTTGCTTTTGACGTCTATGAAGGGTTCCAGAACAGACAGGAAACTATGGCGGTAGGACTGGATCTCGAGGATGCTTATAACAGAATGAGATACGACATCCTAATGACTGCACTGAGGGAGAAGGAGGTCAATCCATGGCTGGTGAATTGGGTTGCAGCTGTCCTGTATTCACGTCGGGTTGCTCTCCGACTGGGCTCATGGACCTCTGAACCATGCACTTTGGCCCCAGGACTGCCACAGGGATCCGCCATCTCGCCTGTGCTCTTCAACGTGTATACGAGCAAGATTGCAAGCCTAGAAGCACCAGGAGTTGGAAGGATACTGACTTTTGCGGAGGATATACTTGCATATAGGCAGGGGGAAGAGAGGGAGCAAACAGCCCGGGAGCTACAAGCGACAGTAGACAAAGTGACTGAGTGGTGTACAGAAATGAATGAAAAGGGCTCTCTGGACAACGTCGTTTAAAACATGTCCCAAGTCTCACGATAAAGAGCGTCTGCAAACTGAAGTTTGGGTGGTGTCATTTCTCTGGACAACAGACTTATCGTTAAGACTACTGCAATGTCCCAGAGAAGCTTTTCACACTATATCAGCACGATCCTGTCAGTGATGGATTATGGCCTGGGACTGCTTACCGTCTCAAAGAGTCAGATGGACAAACTAGAGCGCATACAGAACGCGGCTATGCGGGTCATTCTGGATTGCACCAGAGACACCCCACTTGTGTAGAGTCATAATCACGCTGAGCCAGGAATACAGAGACTGGCCAGCAGGTGCCACAGAGGTGGAAATTCAGCAATTAATTCAAGATAATGCTCGCTCAGAGGATTTGATCATTTACACAGACGGTTCAGTGTCAAGAGGCAGAAGAAGTGCTTGGGGCTTTTTAGCAAAAGTTAATGGTCGACGTTTGGTGCAGCAGAGCCTAGCATATGATACCACAACATCCAGCTTAAGAATGGAGGTGGAGGCGGTCACTGCAGCTTTCCGCTGGCTAGAGAACACGACACACACACACACACACACACACACATCGTGATTGTATCTGATTCAGAAAGCATGTTGAGGAAGATCAGAACAGGTATGCTTCGTGCAGAGTGGCATGCTTCGCTGAGGAGGACACGAGTGAGGAGTATTGTCTGGATTTTTTCACCGGGTCACGCCGGTGTGTTGCGAAATGAACAGGCGGACAGACTGGCTGGCTTTGCACAACTTGGTGGAATACTGCTGCATGATAGGACGTGACTAGTGCCTTGTGGGAGAGCGTGTACAATGCGGAGGAGCAGATGGATCACCAGTCTGGTGAGATTGGTGCAGTTGGGGTGACGAGAGGTTTTGGCAGAAGCTCAAGGCTCAGAGGAAAGGCAAGACGGACGTTTAATCAGAAAGCTACTGGCACCATTAGTATCGGAACTTTTCGCTGGCTGCTGAAGATGGAGACGGAGCGCTTATGGGAATGCCCCGGGTGCTGTGATGTCGGTTCTTGAATCAAATCAATCAATCAATTAATCAACACATTCATACTCACTCGCCCAGTGACTCACTCACTTACCCACGTACTCACTCACTCACTCACTCACTCACTCACTTACCCACTCATTCACTCACTCACGCATTCACTCACTTACCTACTAAGTAAATAACTAACTAACTAACTAACTCACTCGAAACTCACTTACTCACTCACTCACTGACTCACTCACTCACTGACTGTCTCACTCACTCACTCACTCACTCACTCACTCACTCACTCACTCACTCACTCACTCACTCACTCACTCACTCACTCACTCACTCACTCACTCACTCACTCACTCACTCACTCACTCACTCACTCACTCACTCACTCACTCACTCACTCACTCACTCACTCACTCACTCACTCACTCACTCACTGACCCACTCCCTGACTTACTCAATCACTTATTCACTCACTCTTTCACTCACTCAATCACACATTCACTCACTAAATCAGTCCCACAATTATTCACGCACTTCCTAGATCACTAACTCACTCAAAAATGTTGTGTATGCAGTACTAACCTTACATATTAATACAAACAGTCAGTCATCAATGGCCTCTGTACTGTAGTGGCTAGATGCTCGCCTAATAGCCGAAGGTCGTTGGTTTCAATCTGCACCCATTCAGATTTTTGATTTTTCAAAATTGACTTATGACCACATGTCGATCAGGTCTAAAATGGATACTAGAGATGGTCCTAGGAAGAACGGGCTGTCAGCAATATCGAAACGGCATCACCCATTGAGTGTCGAATGACCCAGAAAAAATATGATTTTAGCATCATGCACCGGATGTACAAATATTGTAAAGGAACTCTTTTAGTTACTCAGTAAGCGGTGTTGTCAATGTCACGCTGTTGGATCTATTTCAGAGGATTCAGATCTGTTATATGATTATTTAATATTTTCTAGACGTTTTTGACAATGGTAGGAAAAAGCGAAGGCGACCAAGAAGGGGAATTGATACTTTACTGTATTACTCGTAGAGTGAAAATAAAGTGAAGGACCCTTTTCCACGCCTCCATGCGTATCGGGCATATAGGGTTAGACTTATATTGTATAGACCAATGGGCATTCAGTGTGTGATGAGGTCAAAATTACGCCAGCCGCCTTTTCTTCACAGGACTTCACCTGATATCTCTTTAAGGCAAGGTCGACTTAGGGGTCAAGGTAACTTCTGATGAAGGTCCGGCTCCGTCAGGACCTGACCCCACGACTTTCGGATCCACAGGCAATGGTCTAGCCGCTACACCACGGTGGCTTCCGCATTAACGTAGCCTAGAATACATGTTTCAGATACTGCCATGGGATTATCAGTTTGGGACATTTTAGAAGAAGGAAGCTGGTGACGATTTGCAAGTTTTATGGAAAAGAGCAGAGCGAAGGTGAAGAGACAAATATCTGGATGGCTGGGCCATGGCGAGAGTACTGATCTGATCTGTTATTCTGGTGATCGTGTGGAATACAGCACTATGATTTCCTTCATTACCCAGCAAATCACGCGAGAGTGACGATGAGGATGATGAGGAGAATGATCACGTTGATGATAGTGATGATTCACTAGTATTTCTGACATGATTAGTTAGTTAGTCAATCAACCAATCATCCTCATCGTGTATCGGACATGTCCACTAGCGCTCTATTCCCATCTTCAGTATCTCCCCCAGCGTGTGCGACTGGTAATACTATATTTGTGCTGGTTTACTACTCTTCGTTGGCTACCATATAGTAGTGGGTCTCTGTGGAGACGTGGTCAATACGTTTGATTCGCGCTCTGAAGGTCGTGGGTACGTTTCACGGAGGCGTCGTTCAGTTCACGAATGACATTTTTACGGAGATCCACGAGGATCGTCGCCGGAGCTGGCAGATAGCTGTTCTGCGGAGAGAAATTGATCCATATGGGATAAATCCGCAGCAATTAAGTCGATCCTCTAAAATTGGCCCTTACCGATTAGTATTCATATCTGGCAGCACTTCACCCAGGCATGATGTTTACCTGCAGCTCAACAAACTATGTTATGTTTCAGACCACCACGAATTATTATATCGTGAATCTTGCTGTGGCTGATTGTCTTGTTGCCCTCACGTGTTCCTGGACTCATCTTGTTGACGACCTCACGCCATTCTGGATACTGGGCAGCTTTTTCTGTACCTTTAACACCTTTTCACAAGGTAAGTGCAGACGTTGTTGATTTCAAGATCATCTGTATCGCACATCGGACATGACCATAAGTGCATTGAGGTCCTCCTGAATATGTTTCTGAGAAATTGTAGGCTAAAAACTCCCATTCTAGTCTGGCTGATGTCAAGACGGGTGGCATCCACATGATTATCCTGTCTCGCGGCTCCAACTGGTACATCCAGGGTGTGCAGTCTATTCAGTCTTCTTTTACTTTGATCCTTCTGGCAGAAAGCTTAAAGGCCGGTAGCCTTTATGAAAGCTGTCGTGCAGTCCATATCTTCTCGCTTAACACACAGTTTGTGTCTTCATTGTGGTTGTAACAAGCTAGATTGCGACTCTGTTGACAGCATACAGCTGACTGTGTTGGAGCACATGCTCAGCATTTTCGGGTGCCAGGTTACAGGTGCACGTCTCCGTGTTTCCTACACCGAAAAGTTTGCATATATGTTGACGAAGTCTGTTGTGCCCTGTCCCTAATCTGAATATAACACACTGTGCATCTCTAGAGAGGCAATGAAGCTAATCTTGAGGAGTGAATTTTGTGTGTGTATCCAGCCATCTTTCTTGGATACAAGATAGCATTAATGTCTTAGTCTCTTTGTGGTTTATTTATTATTTAGTTGTACCATGTCATTGACGCTTCTAGCCAATCTGTCCGCTATTTCATTGCCTTCCAAACCAAAGTGACTTGGAATCCACTGTATCACAGATTGTTTTACCGAAGAACCTTGGTGAATCAGCTGTTGCGTCAAGTCTACAAACTGAGTGTCTCAGACTAAGTTTATTCAGTGAAAAATCATTTTCCACAAAACTGAAATCCTCACAACGTTTGGTCTCTCGTATGACATTGATGTCTCTCCTGTCTATAAATGGCTCATTGCTGATAGTCGCACTGCCACCCAGGGTCTGCTCTGTCATTGCCTTTCTCACCAGTGTCCAATGGGACAAAAATGAAGTTGATTTCCCTACCATCTTTTTTTTCTGTAAAACCAGGTGCCACATTGGCTAACGGTCATGTGGTGCTAGACCTGGTTTTATAGAAGAAAGGGCATTTAACCAATGATGTAATCAACACTGCATGGCCGCTTTCACTTTCCAAAACAATTTGTTGGTACTCATCTAGGCTGGTGTCTGGTCCTTCTTGACGTGGATCGAGCCTTAGACCTTCGGGTTGGTAAATAAATATCCAGCCAGTACGTTAGGGGCAGCATGTCTTTCACATATGGCATTATTCTCAAATATCTTGTTGATGTGTTTGTTTTTTCTTTCCTTGATAATTTTAGTTTAAAAAAAAAATTAAAATCTTTTGTATCGTTTTGAAACAGTTTTATACAGATGTATACTCTAATAAAAAAAACTCCATTTCCCCTCCCCAAAAGAAGAAATTACTCAGAGACTATTTAGAGTATAATCATAAGGAGAACCAGCTGCTTAAGAAAACATAGTTTACTGAAGTTGTAAATTTGTTCACTTTATTGAACGCCGTGCCACCTTCACTATCATCGTCATTTGGCTGATGTCCGTCTCCGTCGCCTCTCCTCTTAGGTACTACTTCTCACTGCTTGGAATAAAGCCAGTCTTAAAAGTCATCAAAGAACAACAAATGAAGTGGTTTGGACACCTAACAAGAATACCCTGGTACTCTCTGCCACAGCGAGCCACACTAAAACTTTATAACGGGTATATATAGAGCGAGCGGAAGACCTCGGAAATATGAAGTGATGGCATTAAGAACAGCCTTACAGAGATGAACATCAGTCTTAATAATGCTATTGGTAGAGCTCATTATCGAATGTTACATCTCCCCCCCCCCCCCCCCCCCGACACTTCGATAAGGTACAAGGAGGAAGAGAAGAAGAGGAAGAGAAAGTTTACTGAGAGAAGACAATCAAGACAGTATATTAAAAAAAAACCAAAAAAAACAGACAGGCGTCTAAACGTTCCCATAGAGTATCGGAGACGCGTGTCATTGGCAAAAGATCACATCATTATCTATTACTACTGTCGACACAATGATCTTCCTAGTATTTTCTTTTGATTGACTTCTCCGTGCAGCAAACAGGCGAACTCGGATGACTCAAATATGGGCATAGATCTGCTACTTCAGAGGATGCCAATTTTCGTGTCTCGGGAACGGGACCATGAGGACTTTTACAATCATCCCTAAGAATAAGCCTAAAGACCAATTGTTTAACTTTATACTCAGTGCAGCGTGACGTAACTGAATCTCAGAAGTCATAACTAAAACACAACTGGTTAGAGTTTCCAGGTGCTAATAAGCAAATTCAGAAAAATAACAAAGACAACCAACTTATAAAATACTGTTATCTGAGTAGTGGAGATACAGAAGCAAATATAGAGTGCCACAATATGTGATCGATTCCAGAAGAAGATATCAGTTCAATGTGTCCTGAAGAGCAACGGTCCAGAGTTCTAGAAGAACAAATTTACAACAGATCAAAATAACACCTTATTAACATTTAAGAACAATCTTCTTCTTCTTCTTTGCGTTCACCAGCTGTAAACTCTGGTGGAAAGGTTTTTTTGTTCGTCCCCTTCTGGACTGCAGTCCTCTTCCAGATCTGACACATTTGTGTGCACATTGTTGGTTCTTTGCCTCTCAGGCAGATGCACTCCGACTTCAACGGAAGCTCCTAATTAGTCGACTCTTAAGACACGCTTTTGGGTAGGCAGTGGGTCTAATCTTGTTTTTCCTATAATAGGGCCCCGGAACCCACACGGACATTTAAGAACAAAGAAAATACAAGCAACACAAGTGAAAAAAAAATCGAAACACACATTTTCTAAACCAAACGTTCACCCGGCTCTCTAGCGTAGTTGGTTATACCGGATAGCGCGGAGACCGGGTGACGAACTCCTTGTGGTCCGGGTTCAATCCCGTGGGTAGACAGGAAAGCCACATTTTCTCTCAGATTTAAGGTATTTACAATTGAATCAAGGCCGAAAGGTTGCGATATCCATAACACCGAGCCTATGGGTTAACAACTTCTGGATACTAAAACAAACAAACAAACCAAACGTTCGCACTCAGTTAAATTAATACAGAATGTGAAAGACCAGAACAATGAAGACAAGAAGAACAATACAACGACCAGTGAGAAACAGATATTGCAGGTAATAACAGAACAACGTCTGAAGCATGACCTTTTACACGTCTTTAGGGGATCAGACATGTAATACTGGACCTATATGGCGCTATGACACTCAATGGGTGATGATATCAGCATCACATCACGTGCCTTTACGGTGCTTTACTAATATCCTATCCCAGATAACGTGACAGGACAGTCTAGCATTTTAGAGGGTGGTAAAACTAGGTTTCCCGGCTTTCTGATGCTTTAACGACCCCAAAACATCTAGAACTGGCCCTAACCCCAACCTACCTCTGTCCAAAAGAGAATCCTGCCTAAGTCCCACGATTGCATGCAGCCTAGGTCCCACGACTGCAAGCGTCCAATCTACCACCCCCTGAAATATTTGACTTTCCTGTGACCTGTGGATTTCCCGATGGGGTTGGATATTAGTACAGAACCGCCTTTACTTTCCAGGATATTACATGGTACCTATTTTAACTGGGTTGATCTGGAAACCGGAGAAGTCAGTTTTGAAGAAAAAAAAAAAGGGGGGGGGGGGGGGTCCTCTTCAATGCTGTTTTGAAGCAAGCCGAATGCTCACGTTGCTGTTTCATGTTTCTCTCTACAGTTCTTTTCCTGGTTGCAAGCATCTTCACCTTAACCTTCATTGCCTGTGATCGCTTCTTTGGGATCGTGTTTGCCATGAAAGCTCACTTCATTGAACGCCGTGCTACCTGCACTATCATCCTGATTTGGCTGATGTCCGTCCTCGTCGCCTCTCCTCTAATGTACTACAGGCGTCTGCATGAGGTAGGTATCAGTCTAGGTTTCTGTGTCCCCTCCGGACTCCTATTTGGAGATTTCACAAGCTTGTCAATGACACAAGTGTTAATCTGGATGGCAGGCCAGCAGAGCAAATCCCAAACACCTCCTTCAGCATGCAAAGAAGTTTTAATTGGGGTTTCTGTCGTGCAGAACGGTGCAGGCTGTATAGCCTTACGCGGGTAAGGTATCTATCTGAACGAGGTAGGTGTGCTCTTGACTCATTGTACACCCCCAATCCCATCAGAGACAGGACGACACATAGATGACATGTTTGATAACAGCTTTTGGGGCACACTTACATATCAGTGACCACTTCGCTGCTAGTCGAGACAGTATCTTAGTATGTCTCCTTTGATCGCATCACCACTGCTCGAGTCCTTTTCAGGTCTTTTGGTCGCGTGCAGTGTTAAGACATTTTTATGTGGCTCATATAAGCTAACCACAATCATAACCTTAAGCTTCCATTTTGGATATGCTTGCTGAAATTTATGATTTTTATTTCAGCAAGGCACCTATCTACCTTTTTCGGTTTTCCAAGCTATGACCCAAAATAAAATAATTAATACACACAAACTGTGGCCAATAAAATTCTTAACGCATATTTTGATCAATAAATGATTACCTCAAAACAAACTACGGCCAAAATATTAATTACTACAACACAAACTATGGCGAAGAAATTATTTACAGCAACACAAACTGTGAGTAAAATATTAATCACCACATCACAAACTATGTCTAAGAAGTAAATTACCACAACATATACTATGACCAGTAAATTAGTTACCCCAACACAAACTATAGCCAAAAAATTAATTACAACGACACAAACTATGACGGAGAATTATTTGCCGCAACACAAATCATGAATAGGAAGATAATCACCACGACACAAACTATGACTGAGAAATTATGACCACAACATAATCCATGATCAAGTAGTTAATTACCAAAACACAAACTATCAAGCTATGACCAAGAAGTTAATTATCACAACACAAACTATGACCAGTAAATTAATTACCCTAACACAAACTATCGTTGCGAGTCCGACTCGTAATCCAACGTAAGTAAGCAAAGTAAAGGACCCTTTTCCACACCTTTAGGCATATAAGGCATAAAGGGCTAGACCTATATTTTTATAGACCAATCGGCACAAGAAGGGTGATGTGGTCAGCATCACGCCAGTCGCCTTTACTTCCCAGGACTGCACCCGGTACCCACTCAAGGCTGGGTGGACCTGACAGCCGTAATCCAACGTACCGTGGTCGAAACCCACTGCTGGCTGCGTGGATTTTTACCGTAGTATGGGGCGTCGCAGGTCGACCCAGCCTAAGATGGGTACCAGGATGACTGTCCTGGGAAAGTAAAGACGGCCGGCGTAATGCTGACCACATTACCCATCCAGTGTCGATTGGTCTGTAAAAATATGGGACGCTCTGTCCATATACCCGATGCGCCTTAGGCGTAAAAAAGGATCTTTACTTTTTTACTTTAACACAAACTATGGCCAAGAAATTAATTACCACAACACAAACTATGGCCAAAAAATTAATTACCACAACACAAACTATGGCCAAGAAATTAATTACCACAAGACAAACTATGGCCAAGAAATTAATTACCACAACACAAACTATGGCCAAGAAATTAATTACCACAACACAAACTATGGCGAAAGAATTAATTACCACAACACAAATAATAACCAAGAAGTTGAGTTGAGTTGAGACCAAGAAATTTATTACCACAACACAAACTGTGGCGAAGGAATAAATTGCCACAATACAAACTATGGCGACAAAATTTATTACCACAACACAAACCATGACCAAGAAGTTAATTACCACAACATAAACTATGGCCAAGACAATAATTAACACAACAGAGACTGTTACAAAGAAATTAATTAGGACGACACAAACTGTGACGAATACATTTTTTAACATAGCATAGACTATTACAAGAATTTTTTTAACATAACACAGACTATTACAAGAAATTAATTAACACAACACAGAACATAACCAGACATTAATAAACATAACACAGAATCCTAACGAGCATAAAGCAAAAGACTCGCATAAATACAAACAAGCAAACGTTTCTATCAAAGTCTTTATCAACTAATAAAAAGATATGAACAAACAATAACTTTTGAAGGAAAGGCCTAAAACTGACACGGTTAGTCCCTTTTTAAGTACAGACCGTTGAGGTGATTTTGACCGTTTTATCCATTTATTTCTAGTACGTGTTTAAAAAAATTAGTCTAAGATCACTAAAGACAACAGTAATTAAAGTAACTGATCATTCTACATTTAGGTAATAATTTTGACAGTGATATACAAAGAAAGAAATTATGACAAGCATTGGCAAGGCATCAGACGCTTAGTGCCTTGTTCGTGCTTAGTGACTTGTTGGAGAGCGTGTACAGTTTGGAGGAGCAGATGAATCACCACAGTCTGGTGAGATTAATGCAGGGCTGAGTGACGAAAGGTCCTGGCAGATGCTCGAGGCTCAGAGGAAAGGCAAGACGGACGTTTAATCAGAATGCTACTGGCACCATTAGTATCGGAACTCTTCGTTGGCTGCTGAAGGTGGGGACGAAGAGATATGGAATTGCCCCCGAGGGCTGTGATGTCGGTTCCTGAATCAAATCAAATCAAATAGGTTGAACAAAATATGGAACTCTACACTAAGTTACACATTTTTAATTCTATTTATTTTCTCTCTTATTTCAACATATGCCAGTGCAAGTTGGAGAACCTCTAAAGACAGGCGAAAGTTCAAAATGCTTTTGAAAATAAATGCCGGGGGGGGGGGGGGGGGGTGAAGAAAACCAAATGAGATGAATTCAGAAGGAGAGAACAAATATGAGAAATGTCCAGGCAACCACTAGTATCAACAGTTATAAGACAGAGACTTTGCTATATTGGACACATCCTGAGAAGAAACCAGCAGAGAATCCACCAAACAGGCATTGAAAGGGGAAAACAGGGCATTAAGGAGACAATGACGCCTAAAAGAAACCCTAAGATGAACGTTGATGAAAGAGGCCAAAGTTGCTGGTGTAGATTCAATCCATGATATGGAACTGGCTGCACGGGAGAAAACGAAATGCGGAGAATAGACTGCCAGCCCGGTGTAGCAGATAATGGCACAACAGGATAATGAATAAATTATATGCTTGGTCCTCCCCTACCCGCTCCCCCCCCCCTCCCCCTTTTTTTTTCTTCAATTACATAAAAATCGTCTTTAAAACGAGGGATAGAATAACTAACTTACTCCATCTCAGATATAACTTTAACTGATCCTGAAAACCTACTATCTTCTATCTCAGAGTTGTTTTTCTAAACTATACTGACCCAGACATTCGCTGCCCTAGAGCAACAGTGGCTCTAGATCAGCGGTTCCCAACCTATTGATCGCGACACTTTTTTGGGTTGAACGACCCTTTCACATGGGTCGCCAAAGACCATCGCAAAACAAATATTTATTGAAGTTATGAAGTGGCGACGAAACTAATTGTATTGTTAGGGGTCGTTACCAAATGAGGAACTGTATTAAAGGGTTGGCACAACATGAGGAACTGTATTAAAGGGTCGCCACAACATGAGCAACTTTATTAATGGGTTGCCACAACATGTGGAACTGTATTAAAGGGTCGCCACAACATGGGGAACTGTTATAAAGGGTCGCCACAACACAAGGAACTGTATTAAAGGATCGCCACAACACGAGGAACTGTATTAAAGGATCGCCACAACACAAGGAACTGTATTAAAGGGTCGCCACAACATGAGGAGCTGTATTAAAGGGTCGCCACAACATTAGGAACTGTATTAAAGGGTCGCCACAACATTAGGAACTGTATTAAATGGTCGCCACAACACGAGGAACTGTATTAAAGGGTCGCTACAACATGAGGAACTGTATTAAAGGGTCGCCACAACATGAGGAACTGTATTAAAGGGTCGCCACAACATGAGGAACTGTATTAAAGGGTCGCCACAACACGAGGAACTGTATTAAAGGGTCACCACAACACGAGAAACTGTATTAAAGGGTCGCCACAACATTACGAACTGTATTAAAGGGTCGCCACAACATGAGGAACTGTATTAAAGGGTCGCCACAACATTAGGAACTTATTAGAGGGTCGCCACAACATGAGGAACTGTATTAAAGGGTCGCCACAACATTAGGGACTGTATTAAAGGGTTGCGACAACACGAGCAACTGTATTAAAGGGTCGCCACAACATTAGGAACTTATTAGAGGGTCGCCACAACATGAGGAACTGTATTAAAGGGTCGCCACAACATTAGGAACTGTATTAAAGGGTTGCGACAACACGAGGAACTGTATTAAAGGGTCGCCACAACATTAGGAACTGTATTAAAGGGTCGCCACAACACGAGGAACTGTACTAAAGGGACGCCACAATACGAGAAACTGTATTAAAGGGTCGCCACAACACGAGGAACTGTATTAAAGGGTCGCCACAACACGAGGAACTGTATTAAAGTGTCGCCACAACACGAGGAACTGTATTAAAGGTTCGCCACAACATGAGTAACTGTATTAAAGGGTCTCCAAAACACGAGGAACTTTATTAAAGGGTCGCCACAACACGGGGAACTGTATTAAATGATCGCCACAACATTAGGAACTGTATTAAAGTGTCGCCACAACATTAGGAACTGTATTAAAGGATCGCCACAACATAAGGAACTGTATTAAAGTGTCGCCATAATATTAGGAACTGTATTAAAGTGTAGCCATAACACGAGGAACTGTATTAAAGAGTGGTGGCATTAGGAAGGTTGAGAACCCTTCTCTAAATAGAAACAGTAAATGATATGACGTATGGTCTAGCTAATGAACGTATAACAAATTGTTTGGTACAAATCTGGCGTACTGTTACGAATGACATTTCTTCTCCTGTCTACAAATCACAAACTTTATGAAAATTGAAATCGTAATTTGTTGATTAGAGAGACATCTGTCTTTCAAAGTATAGCGGTTGGTATGCTTGTTAGTGTCAAATGATTTGTCTATTCTTGTGTGCATCTACGAGTTTGCTTTGTGATCTACTCCTCTGTGTATCCAAGGATTGACTGGTTTTGTTCATTTCTTCTGTGTATCAAATTTTTTGTTGGTTGAACTAGATTCTGTGTATCTACGGGGTGGGCTGGTTGATCCGATTTTTCGTTTATCCACTGTTCGATGATTTTCCCACTATTTTTTATATCCACGTGTTAACTGTCCTACCATACCTTGTTGTTTCCCATTTACCATATCTTGTTAACCCGCCTGTGTCATTTTGTTATCGAAAGTGTAGGCCTAAAGTTAAATTCACAATTATGTCTTCATGTCATATAAAAAAAAAAGGATTACACCTGTTCCTACTGTTAAGAAGGGGCAGCACGATGGATAACAGGCTTGCCTGTGAATATGGGTCTGAATTCACACACAGACAGTTATTGTTATTGACTATAGTTTCCAGGCAGATGGACTGAGCGAGGTGCCAGTAAATAACCAGTGCCCACATGGTATAGGGCTAGCCAGGTTTAAAAGGGGGGGGGGGGGGTAAACTAAAAAAATTACATTGCTGCTTGCATTTAGCACTTTTGCGTAGGTTGGGTTGCCGAGTAGGTCGGGAGAAATGAGGGAGGGATGTCTCTGAGCCTTGTGATTTAGGGCCTCATAGCTAGTGCTGTCACTACAGGCTGTATAAATTAGAATTTTATTTTTTGCCCCGGCAATCGAACCTGGGATCTCTCACATGAAAGCTCATATTTCGGTTAGCCACTCCTCTCTGCGGTGAATACTTACATCTTTGTTAGACCTTTGTGGTGAGTATGCACTTTTCTAGATAGACAGGATGGATTCGATGAAATTGGTTGAAGTCGATGAGGAAATCTTGTCTGAAAGGTATTTTCATTTTTGTGCCAGGACACTCTGGGGTAGGAGGGATTGAACGAGCTGTCTTGCTGGCAGCCCATAGTAGGCACAGAAAAAGCAATGGATCGGATCGACATTTCCAATGCTCTCAAGGAGGCTAGACGAGAAGATGATTCACTAGTCGGCGTTGAATTGGCAACATTTAAAAGACTACAAGAACTTCAGGTCAAAAGAGGTGTCGCCAAACATGAACACTATAAGGTAGCCAATGAACCAACACAGAACTGGAATAATCAGTCGCCACACGCTGAATGATAAACTGAAGATGGGGGTCGAGCGCTTATAGACTTGTCCGATGTCTTCTTCTTCTTCTGCCATTCTATCCCCCAATGGAGCATAGGCCCTCAACCAACTCACGCCAAGTCGTTCTATCCTTCGCCATTGCATGGAGCTCTCCCCATGTCCTCCCAGTCTTCCTAACCTTATTCTCCACCTCTCTTCTCCATGTGTTTTTTGGCCTTCCTTTATTCCTATGCTCCTGTTGGTTCCAATGCAAAGACAATGTGTCCTATCCAACGCCAGCGTCTTTTCCTCACCTCTTGGTCCACTGGAGCCTGTTTAGTTCTCACCCAAAGTTCTGCATCTTCAGTGAGGAAAATCTGTCGATTAACTAACTAACCAGCGAACAAATGTGCACCTTTCTGTAATGGAAAAGCGCTCTGTGTTTACCCTAACACAAGGAGCGGGATACGATGCTGACTAATTTACATGACTTACCCCCCACCAGGTACAATGGCGGAACGTAGTTGAAAGTTGGTGCGACGACGACTGGCCAGTCACAATATACATAGATCCAGAGACTGGGCTAGAGACGCCCAGAAGGTTCGCCCGCAAGTTCTACTATATGTTCGTTTGTGTGGTTCTGTTTTTCCTTCCGTGCCTGGTTATGTGTATCGCATACACGGTCATCATCGTCACCTTGTGGTTAGCCCGGGTTCCGGGAGAGAGGATCAACAAAGATATCAAATCACAGACCAAGATGAGGAAAAAGGTATTTGAGAATTGTATTTCATGTAGAAAACATTATTTCATCATCTTTCTCTTTCCTACCTTAATCTGCAAGTCTTCACCGCTCCTCTTTTTTTTTTTTTTTTTAAACCCTCTTTTTCTCCTGTTGTAAAAAAAAAAAAAAATACTTAAATGGTGCTAGATGATACATCGGCAGTATTTCCAGGTGTAACTGATCTTATGTTATAATTCACGTTCATTGAATTCCAGTCAGGAGGGCGGGGGAGTGGGTGTCGGGAGAGGGGAGAGAAAGAGAAAGATAGAGAATTTAAAGGAGGAGTGTTTAGTGAAATTTTCCGTGGCACCTGTCTGGATGTATGCCAGTCAGTTAGAAATGAAATAGAAAGGTAAAGAACTCTTAGCACACACCTCTGGCGCATCAGGCTCATTATGCTAGCCTGCATATTTATAGACCAAGAGGCCCTTGATGTCTGATAATAACTCTTTCGTCCCAATATGGGGCGCATTTTTTCGATGATTCAAAACCCTACTCCGGCTTTCGTCGGGGACCCTAACATAACCTAAAGGTTGAAATGGGTTTCTGTGACTTGCGCTCGGGTGATTCTTATCCGAATTTTGTGTCACTGGGTGTTTATCGCTCGTTTTATGGTCCTGGTGGAGTTACAAGTCACTAAACTAGTGTAATCTGGTCAAAATTATTGACACCCTAAGAGATCAGAACATTAAGTAACATTGGCTAATAAACAGCATCTTGTCTCGGAAGCTGATATACTTTGGCCATATCATACGCCACAGTGGATCTTGGGGGGGGGGGGGGACATCAGAGGGCAACGTGTCATGAAGATGGGCAAAGATCAACAGGCACGAAGATGGGCGCAGGATGTAAGTGACTGTTGGATATGAAGTGCATGAGGCGGGATAGCTGGCAAGAGACAGGCAGACCGTGATGGGAGCGACGTTCTGCAAAAGACAAGCTACAAAATGACGTGTACCACACTGTACTTAGCACTGAAGAGGGCTGCGTGGTCTCGAGGCATGGTGTCTACCTTGAGCGCTAGAGGTCTCGGGTTCGAGGCCCGGTGAAAGCTGGGATTTTTACGTGGACTTATGGTAATTTTCCCTTATCTCTAGGTAGTAAGCCGAGACATCCGTGCGCACGTAAAAAAATCCCTTGGCAGTTGGAAACAAAAATAGCAGTCTAACGGCGCTGTCCGGGCAAAATTTGGAGTTAAAAGTATTTCAGGATCCTTGCCGGTGCAACAGAGTTAGTGCACTGTGCTGAGTTTCCTCAGACTGAGGCTTGAGTTAGAAGAAGAACGGAGCACCTATGGGTTACACCAGTGTGCCATGATGTTGATTTGTTAAATAAACAAGAAACAGCACTGGGTTCAGTCAATGCAGAAATCAACGATTCGCACTATTTCTTTTTTGCTGCTGAACACCGTTACTGATGCCCCAAATATAATTTCTTAGGAGATTGAACGAAGTATGGTAAACCTTAAGATAGCACTTCGAAGGGATAAACTGTTCGATAGATTGTTTGAAGTGTCTGTGATTCGCCTAGTAGATATCTCGAAAGGCCTTGTCATAGATACGAGACGTCAGTGTCAAACACGGTATGAGAAGGTGTGGAGGCTTTGGACTGGACACAAGACAACTAGGTACTCGAACAGTGAAATGACTGGTTCAGATGTCAAACTTTCTTTTTTTTTAAACTTAAGAGGAAATCTGAGTCTCTAGAAATATGTCTTAAATGCAGCTATAGTAACCCATGTTGGAATTTCGGAATATTTGAACTTACAAAATATACGTAAAGTGTGATTCTCTCTAAAGAAAAAGCAATAATAATACTCACGAAATTGGTTCAAACAAATGGTTCAGTGCTTAAATAAAACAAATAAACATATAAACGCCTGAAAATTGTAAATTTGTTTTGACAAATTAAACATTCATAATTGTGTTTGCATGTTATAAGGAAGAATTATCTTACACGATGAAGCAATAGAAGATGTCAAAGAAATGAAAGTTACTCCAGACAGAATTTCTAAGAAAAGTGCAAAATCAAGAATAAACAAAACGAGTAGAGATTTTCCCATGTTAACAATATATATATATATATATATATATATATATATATATATATATATATATATATATATATATATATATATATATATATATATATATATATATATACTCCAAGGAACTTAGTTTGAAGACGAAACTCTGATTCTATAGGAGAAACATTTTAAGAGTACCAGCGTTCAGCACTAATTGTTCGACAATGAGGAGTTAGAAATAAAATAGAGACTTCAATGTAAATGTATAAGGAGAATCACGTCAAATATATTGGCCAGATAAGATTTAAAAAAAAAACCGAAGAACTATAAAGGAAAACAACAATTTCATCACTGGCAAAAAATTATGAAAACACGAAAGTGGCTTGGACATATTAGCAGAATGCCTAGGGACTCTTTGGCAGGAAAAACTCTTCGAAAGACGGTTGATAGAACCCACACACACACACACAAATAGACGAACTTAACTTAAAAAAAAAAAAAAACTTGCAGAAGGACGATAGAAAGAGAAATGAAGAATGTGAAATGACTTGGATAGTGTAATCAGAAAAGCAGCAGAACGGCAGCAATGGAAATTACTTATGAATGTCATATGTGTCAACCACGAAATTAACCAAATAAAGATAAGGAAGAATAAAATTGAAAATTAGTGACAACTGGCAAATGTGCTGGAAAAGAAGCAAATGGTTTAGGTATATAGCAACGATGAGACAATAACATAGACCTAATCCATGATTCTGGTGATCCTATAAGACCATAAACCATGACTACCCACTCTTTTTCCCATGACACAGTATGACATAGATAAGGTTCTAGTTCATCATTCATTGGCACCTTTCCGTCTTTCCAGACGAAAGTGTTATTTTGCGCTATGAGGAGGCATGAGACTCAGACCAGAGCCCATGGCGATGGCGAGTGTGACTAGCAAGACCAGCCCGTGTCAAGAATAGTTTTCCACAATGATAGTATGGGATTTCAATTTTCTAGTGTACCAAAATATTTATCATTTTATTAGTGTTGCACATGAAAAATTCTCAAACTGTTTAACGATTTTATCAACGCCTTGCAGGTGGTTTTAATGCTTGTTGTTATCCTTGCTGTGTTTATACTTTGCTGGATGCCTCTGGTAGTCTCCATTATATACTCGGAGTTTTTTCACAAGCAGAATCTGCAGGTAAGATTTCACTTCATTGGTCGTATTGGTCAAGATTTGGTCCCCCCCCCCCCCCTACCCTCCCAATACTCTTCCCCGCCCTCCCCTCTTCTTTGGCCGATTAAGAAATCAAACGAAAAACTGCGGAGGAAAACAACATTGTAATCCCTGGCAAAGGAAAAAGATAGAGATGGCTCGACGAATTCGCCCACAAAATAATTGAAAAACCTCAAATATTGACATCTAGAGAGATAAGAGAAGTAAAAATAAGTGCCCTTTTCCACGCTTTCAGGCGTGCTGGGCACACAGGGCTAGTCCTAAATTTAAAGGCACGTGGGAATTCTGTGGGTAATGTAGTCAGCATCACGCAGGCCCCTTTACTTCCCAGGACTATGCCTGGTACCAACCTTAGGCTGAGTTAGCCTAGGAGCCAAGGTCATTTTTAAAGAGGGAATAAGTCCGGCTCTGTAAGCATCCGAACCTACGACCTTCTGATCCCTAGGCGAGCGTCTAGCCGCTACACCACGGCGGCTACTTGCGGAGGTAAACAACACAAAAATAATGAGAATTTTCAAGCATGAAATGTAACATACATGTTATTGTTTTACAGAAACATGGACAATGAGCAGCAAAATGTCGAACTGAGTCTCTACAAATGACGAGATACATAAAAAAGCATTCCTATGATATTTTTTTTTATATCTCTGAACAATCATATCATCAGATTAAAAATGCGTTGAGTTAAGTTGAGTCTCAACTCAACACATTTTCTATCTGATAATAAATGGAAAATGTGTGACAGGGATTAAAAGCAGAATAGGTCATGCAAAAGCTGCATTTCCGAAAATAAACTAAAAAATAAAAAAAAAAGGTTTCTAAACTGGTACATACAGCCTGTTTTGGAATGTCCTTGAACAAATTATGAAGAATTTGGAAGCAACAGAGATGTAATTTATGAGACGAATGTTACAAATACCTTGGACGGTCAGAGTAACTAACAACGATTGCTTGAAAGAAGGTAATGAAAGTAAATCTCTATATAACAAAAAGAAAGAGACAAACACTGTTCTTTGGCCACATAATGAGAAGAGAGACATCGGAGAACATCTTGACAACTGGAAAGATCTTTGGAAAAAGGGATAGAGGCAGACCAAGAGAAATGAAGCTGGATGGGCTGAAATGATGGCATGGAGGGATATCATCAAGAGAGCTGTTCCAGACAACTAGGGAACGTGATCTGTTGAGTTGCATAAGCGCCTACGCCAGTTGGCAGGGCACACGATGTTGGTGATGATATTTTATATATATTTCTTTTCGCAAACATTTGTTTTGTTATTTTAATCTGCATTCTTCCTCCCTCTTATCTTTCTGTCTTGCCATACGATAGTGTAATAGTGTGCTATGAGAAGCCATGGAACTCACAGCCAGTGGTGATGGTGACTGTGACTAACTAGACCCGCCCGCTTTAAGAACAGCATAACTGCTGCCCCTCGATTTGTTTCCGTCTAGTGAGACCAACTAAGGCAAAGGATGAAGTTATTCCTATCCATAGCACAAAGCCTAGGCAGTATTGTAAAGACCATATGTTGATCCCTCACTCTATCTGCCTTATTTACTTTAGAGGAAAGGTAAAGCCAATACCAAAGCAGGCTGCCGAAGCTGCCGGATCCAAAGAGCAGTGCTCTATTTACATCTATCTATTTACATTAATGTTTAAATAAGGTTATGGTACACCTCGAAGTGGGGTTTCATCAAGGTTGTTCGGAGGATTAGAGCCTGGGCTGTGCTTTTTATCTTTGTCTTCTTTGTAAGGAATGTTACACTTAATTGTAAACTCTCATCAAACACGTTTAAGTAATTGTGCATCTGATTTCGTGAGTAGGGTGGAAGGGAAATGTAGTTAGAATTGTCCGGATAATCAAACTGTGTAGTCGGGGTCTATTGCATTCCATTACCCTCTTCCACTTAGGGAAATCTCCAGAAATGGCTTCTGAAATGCAAGAGGACGTGAGCTGCAAGAAATGACAAAGGATTAAACTGTTTGTCATGAGCTTGTTGATGATCTGTGCTCCAATGATGCGAATTATCCATTAAAACATCTGTCATTTTGACATTGTGTTACAATAGTTTTACAATACTAAGTTCTTATAGTGTAGTCTGACTTTTAGTCCACTTTATTACATTTACATTCGAATCGTTGGCGGCTGTTGTTGTTCTTCCTCTTAGCGCGCGTCTTCATACGACATGATTGTTAGGGAGCAGGGAGCAGTGGATCTATTTTTCCTTCTCCAAAATGGAACCCCACAACCCACACGATTAGCGGCTGTTATATTTCACAAGAGGAACTACAAAAATATTTTACTGTTCAAATATTCAAAATATTCAATGTTTTATTAGCACTTTCTCGTCTTTCCATACAATAGTTTTATATTGTAATATAGACAGGCATCGGAACCATGGTCCATGACGATGGCGAGTGTGACTAGCAAGACCTTCTGCGTGAAAAAAAAAAAAAAGTCTTCCACAATTAGAATGTAAGATTTCAGACCCGTTTTTGCAATCAGATGCCTTTGATGTGATTCTTATCATATGATGCTCAGCTTTCTGCAGTCATGTTTCCAATTTATTCAAATTCCCTTTCTGATTTTCTCCCTCCTCGCAACACCCCACACGGTACACAACATTTATTGAATATAATCTTTAACAAGAATGTTTGTTTTTCAACTTTTCTCTCAGCTTGAGGAATGGTATAGTCGCTTTAGCTATTTCGCTCGCTACCTGGCTCACTCAAACAGTGTCATCAATCCAATCATCTACGCAGGCTTTAATGACAATTTTAAAAAAGGTAAATTGCATTACATATTTTCCTATGTGATTTGTCACATATGTTGCTTAATTCACAACAGAATATGTTGGCACAGTGTTTGGCCTAAACACTTTTCTTTCACTCGGCGCTCCTGATAAACGCATACATATATACATACGTACATACATACATACACACATACACACATACATACATACATAGATACACACATTCATACATGCATACTCACATACATACATAGATACATACATTCATACATATATACACACGTACATACATACATACATACACACATACACACATACATCCATACATAGATACATACATTCATACATGCATACACACATACATACGTAGGTACATACATTCATACATGCATACATACATACATACATACATACATACATACATACATACATACATACATACATACATACATACATACATACATGCATAAATACATACGTACATACATACATACATACATACATACATACATACATACATACATGCATACATACATACATACATACATACATACATACATACATACATACATACATACATACATACATACATACATACATACATACATACATACATACATACATACATACATACATACATACATACATACATACATACATACATACATACATACATACATACATACATACATACATACATACATACATACATACATACATACATACATACATACATACATACATACATACATACATACATACATACATACATACATACATACATACATACATACATACATACATACATACATACATACATACATACATACATACATACATACATACATACATACATACATACATACATACATACATACATACATACATACATACATACATACATACATACATACATACATACATACATACATACATACATACATACATACATACATACATACATACATACATACATACATACATACATACATACATACATACATACATACATACATACATACATACATACATACATACATACATACATACATACATACATACATACATACATACATACATACATACATACATACATACATACATACATACATACATACATACATACATACATACATACATACATACATACATACATACATACATACATACATACATACATACATACATACATACATACATACATACATACATACATACATACATACATACATACATACATACATACATACATACATACATACATACATACATACATACATACATACATACATACATACATACATACATACATACATACATACATACATACATACATACATACATACATACATACATACATACATACATACATACATACATACATACATACATACATACATACATACATACATACATACATACATACATACATACATAAATACATACATACATACATACATACATACATACATACATACATGCATGCATGCATGCATGCATGCATGCATGCATGCATGCATGCATGCATGCATGCATGCATGCATACATACATACATACATACATACATGCATGCATGCATGCATGCATGCATGCATGCATGCACGCACGCACGCACGCACGCACGCACGCACGCACGCACGCACGCACAGACAGACAGACAGACAGACAGACAGACAGACAGACAGACAGACAGACAGACAGACAGACAGACAGACAGACAGACAGACAGACAGACAGACAGACAGACAGACAGACAGACAGACAGACAGACAGACAGACAGACTACGTAAGTACAGAGAATGTGTGTGCTAAGTTGACAAACATTCATATAAGTTGTGAGGATGAAATATACGCACCCTGAAACGTGTCCGAAAAACAAATATAGTAGTCCATTTTCAAAATGTTACAAAGTAGTTTTAGAAAATATATAGAAAGTGTGAGCCTCTTTTAAGTACTAATCAATATCTCTACATATGATAATAATATTATTCCGTGTTGTATCTGGGCCCCATTGTAAGGAAACCAACATTAAATCCACTGACTCCCCAACAAGCATGCCGTAAGAGTCAACTAATTGGGGGCTTCCTTCAAAGTCGCAATGAGAGGCAAGGAACCATAAATCTGCATACAGATAAGTCAGATCTGTTAAACGGATGTGCAGGCAACACTCAGGTTTTAAAACAGACTTGAGTCCAGAGGTGAACGAACAACCAGAACTGTCCACCCTATTTTACAGCCGGTGAACAAGAAGAAGAAGAAGAAGAATATTACCTGATGAACTATGAGTCTCCTGATAACTTCCATGCATTTCTATTCTGCCCAGGCTTTCAAAATCTGTTCCGAGGTTCAGAGCGGCGTTCACACTACAACACCATGGTATCTAGAGTCGACTCATTCCAGAGTTCTACACACGTGACAAAAGTGTGACATCACCTCAGTATCCAAGATATCCAAGGTATCCGGGATATCCAAACTCTTCAAGATATCTAAGGAGCCCATTTCTTCAGTAGAACACAGTGATTACCTAGAGCAACTTCCATTCACTTCAGAACGAGACCTGGTGGGATATGACCCCCTTAAGACGTTCGTCTTCTGCGGTGCTGCAATTGTTAACAAACATGTACTGACCAAATAATGGTTGTAAAGTGTAGACATTAGTATCCATCCAGAGTTCTTTACTACTGTTAGGGGCAACTGTGACTTTACAACATTATTAAAAGCTGTGCTACATTTTAAAAATTTGTAAATCTGGTGAAATATGCCCCAAAATAATTCTAGATGCCACATGTATAACCAAATGTAGTTGCTGGTGAAGTGGGTTAATTTCGTTAACAAAAGTGAGATTTGAATTCCACGTATGGGTTTCATACCCAGTTGGATTAAAGGGGGATGGAAAGGGGTGGTGTGTATGTTAAAGATAGCATTGACATACTGCGCCTCCTACAAGCATTTGATAAAAGACGACTATGTAGGGTAGTGCGGCGTCCGTGGCTAAGGCGTTGCGAGTCCGACTCGTAATCCAACGTACCTCGATCGAAACCCATTGCGGGCTGCGTGGATTTTTATCGTGGTATGGGACGTCGCAGGTCGACCCAGCCTCAAATGGGTACCAGGATGGGCTGTCCTAGGAAAGTAAAGACAGCCGGCGTAATGCTGACCACATTACCCACCGAGTGCTGATGGTCTGTAAAAATATGGGCGCTCCTCCCATATGCCCGAAACGCCTAAAGGCGTGAAAGGGATCTTTACTTTTACTTATATAGGGTAGTATCCGTTGAAGTCAAAATGCTTCTGTCTGAGGGGCGAGGAATCAACAGTCTGAAAACAAATTAGCCTGATTTGTAAAATGGACCCGCACAAACACACAAAAATTAAGATCTAGAACAAGGGCAAATCCAGAAGTGGACGGGCAGCCATAAATTTCCTGCTAGAGTTTACAGCCAGTAAAGGTAAAGAAGAAGAAGGGAATGAGATTTAAAAAAACACTAAAAATATCCAAACTAACTTCTAGGGCAATAATTTTTTAAAATAAACGCCCTCATCAAATTGTAAATTTCATTCCTAATATTAAAATGTAGATGCTGATATACTGGGTGTAAGAACATGTGTTAGCATTACTGTGACATGAAAATTGAATAACATAAAAGCTTTCTGACTGAGAATCATTAGGACTTAAACACGTGACTTAATCATAGCAACGTTAGCATTGCAAACTGTGAATGTTGAAATACCACATTGTAAACATGTCATCACATACAAATATAGAATTGTGTATTGATCTAATTTAATTGTGTTGTGAAACATGTACCATATAAACATTAGTAATACCAAGGCTAACATTGCATGTCGAACTTTTTTTTAATGACCCAGCCCTAAACAGAAGACAGGTAAAGTCCTAAAAAGTAAAGGCGGCCGGCATGATCTTGACTACATCACCCAACCAATGCAACTGTTCTATGAATACGGAAACAGCACTATATGCCCAGTACGAGTAAAGCCGTGGAATAGGATCGTTTACTTAACGTTGCAAGGTTAATGTGGTCAAATATGTAAACACTAAATTGTGGCTGTTACCCACAGTATCAAGTGTTTGTTTCTGGGTTAAAAGTACGCCTCTTATATGTGTCCTGGTTTCAATTACGCCTGGTATTTGTGTCCTTGTTTTAATTACTCCGTTATTTGTGTCCGTGTTTAAATTACCTGTTATTTGTGTCCTTGTTTAAATTACCCTGTTTTTTGTGTCCTGGTTTAAATTACCTGTTATTTGTGTTCTGGTTTAAATTACCTGTTATTTGTGTCCTTGTTTAAATTACCCTGTTATTTGTGTCCTTGTTTAAATTACCCTGTTATTTGTGTCCTTGTTTAAATTACCTGTTTTTTGTGTCCTGGTTTAAATTACCCTGTTATTTGTGTCCTTGTTTAAATTACCTGTTATTTGTGTCCTTGTTTAAATTACCCTGTTATTTGTGTCCTGGTTTAAATTACCTGTTATTTGTGTCCTTTTTTAAATTACCCTGTTATTTGTGTCCTGGTTTAAATTACCTGTTATTTGTGTCCTTGTTTAAATTACCCTGTTGTTTGTGTCCTGGTTTAAATTACCTGTTATTTGTGTCCTTGTTTAAATTACCCTGTTGTTTGTGTCCTGGTTTAAATTACCTGTTATTTGTGTCCTGGTTTAAATTACCTGTTATTTGTGTCCTTGTTTAAATTACCCTGTTATTTGTGTCCTGGTTTAAATTACCTGTTATTTGTGTCCTTTTTTAAATTACCCTGTTATTTGTGTCCTGGTTTAAATTACCATGTTATTTGTGTCCTTGTTTAAATTACCTGTTATTTGTGTCCTGGTTTAAATTACCTGTTATTTGTGTCCTTTTTTAAATTACCCTGTTATTTGTGTCCTTTTTTAAATTACCCTGTTATTTGTGTCCTGGTTTAAATTACCTGTTATTTGTGTCCTTTTTTAAATTACCCTGTTATTTGTGTCCTGGTTTAAATTACCATGTTATTTGTGTCCTTGTTTAAATTACCCTGTTAGTTGTGTCCTGGTTTAATTTACCCTGTTATCTGTGTCCTGGTTTAAATTACCCTGTTATTTGTGTCCTTGTTTTTATTACCATGTTTTTTGTGTCCTTGTTTAAATTACCCTGTTATTTTGTCCTGGTTTAAATTATCATGTTCTTTGTGTCTTTGTTTTAATTACCCCGTTATTTGTGTCCGTGTTTAAATTACTCTGTTATTTGTGTCCAGGTTTAAATTACCCTGTTACTTATGTCCTGGTTTAAATTACCTGTTATTTGTGTCCTTGTTTTAATTACCCTGTTATTTGTGTCCTTGTTTTAATTACCCTATTATTTGTGTCCTTGTTTTAATTACCCTGTTATTTGTGTCCTTGTTTTAATTACCCTGTTATTTGTGTCCTTGTTTTAATTACCCTGTTATTTGTGTCCTTGTTTTAATTACCCTGTTATTTGTGTCCTTGTTTAAATTATCCTGTTATTTGTGTCTTTGTTTTAATTACCCTGTTATTTGTTTCCTGGTTAAAATTACCCTGTTTTTTGTGTCCTTGTTTCAATTATACCGTAGATTTTAAGCATAACAAGATATCACTGAAGCAGAAGAATGTCACCGTATTTACAAAACCCTGAAGATACCAGTTATTACCTTGGCAGAGCCTCACAAAAATGGGGACCTAATTCATTCTATACCAGCTGCACATAAAAAGCCAGTAAAACAGATGTACACGCCAAACTCAGACCGTGGCGCAAAGCCAAAGTCCAACAACATGAACAACTAGGACTTTCCACTGGAGCTTACCGCCGGTGAACAGAGAAGGGGAAAAAAAGAAGAAATGACAGTACATGAGATGAAAAGGCTGCTATAACATGTAAAGATCCCTTTTTACGTCTTAGGCGCATGGGACATATGAGAAGAGCACCCCTATTTTTACAGACAATCTCCACTATGTGGATAGTGTAGTCAGCATTACGCCGCCGGCTGTCTTTACTTTCCCAGGACAGCCATCCTGGTACCCATTTAATGCTAGGTCAGCTGTTATAACATGGCAGCTACAGTACACCCACAAGTGGGGCGGGTACCTATTCATGTACTCTGATGAATCAGTCATGACCTCGTTATACCACGTGCATGTTGAAAGCAGCGGTTTCCCCGTGTCACTAAAATATAACGGTCTGTATTCAAATGTTATTGAAATTTTCCACCCGGGTAACATTTGACATGTATTATTAACTCTACGAAGGATCTCTATTCGGATACAAATTTAAAAGGAACAACCCACAAAACCCCGTTCAGTCTATGACAAATTTGGAAGGAAAAGGGGGAGGGGAGGGTGGGGGGAGTCACACTGCGGGACGAAAGAGCCTGCCCTACGGCGTAGATGGGTCTGATGGTAATCTAGCTTATTCTCTCTACATGCACAGACTGAAGGCTGCACATGCCGCACAGTGCCCCTGCCAAACCCCACACCAAATACCTGAGAACATGCTGCATAATCATTCCCTACAGTAGAACAGGCAAGAAAACTCATGAGGCATCCAAGATAAACTGTGGAATCCTTGGAGACTTGCTACTGACGCGCCGGTTCATAAGAGACAACGCAATTGAAAACGTGAGCGTAAAAACCGAAAAAGAAAGAAGAAACTGCAGCAGATATACGAGCCTTTGGCTGAAGTCAGCTGTAGGCCAATTGATAGCAGACCGCTTTGTGGTGATTTGTCAGCGGCAGGAGATTCGTACCGTTCAGCAACCAGGGCAAACTCATCATCATCATCATGTAGCAGGTCCTTTGCAGAACGTCGCTCTCATCACAGTCTGTCTGAAAGAAACTCGGTTTCTCGCCAACTCTCCCGCCTCATGTACTTTCACACTCAAGGAGTCACTTATATCCTGTGCCCATCTTCGTGTCGGTCGGCCCCTGCCCCTCCTTCCTGGTACCATGCCTTATGCTATAATTTTTTGCAAGCCGTCGTGGCGCTTGATATGACCAAAATATTTCAGTTTTCGAGAAAGGATGCTGTTTATTAGCCAATCTTCCTTGGTGTTCAGATCTTTCAGGGCAAACTACTGAAAACAAAATTCCGTTAAAAAAAAAACCTCACAAGATAATAAATTAGAAATGCTGGGATTGGTTGCGACGTAATGAAAAGGTTACGCAACTAACTTTTCTTTTAATTTCAAGATATGTATGTGTGCATGTATGCATGTAAAGACATATATGTATATGTATAAGTGTATATAGTCACCGTGACGTAGCGGCTAGATGTTCCTCTACGGATCAGAAGGTCGTGGGTTCGCTCCCTGGCGGAGCCGGACTTTTTTTTTTTCAAAAATGATCTTGCCTCCCAGCAAAGGCGGCCGGTGTGATACTGTCCACATCACCCATCTTGGTCTATAAAATATAGGTCTCGCCCTATATACACAAAACGCTTGAGAGGCAGGGGAAATGGTCCTTTACTTTTACTTATATGTGTTTTATATATATATATATATATATATATATATATATATATATATATATATATATATATATATAAATATATATATATATATATATATATATATATATATATATATATATATATATATATATATATATATATATATATATATATATATATCGTCTCTAATTAATTTTCGTAAATTAGTTTCCTTCATTAGAATTTTGTTCTAAACTTTCACTCTTACCTTCTTTAGGACCTCAATGTTGCTATGTGTAATACTGATGTTGTCGAAGCTGCTTTTAGTTGATATTTGACATTTCATATTTTAATTATGTCTTCCGTTAAAATGCAAGTGCTTCTTCCACTAGTCTGAAAACAGTCACAACCAGACGCTACACCTAATGAGATCTGGTGTCAGAGCTTTCGAACGCCCAAAGATCAAATGGATTGATGAAATTATGAATGTTTTACACTTTGTATATCCACATGGTAACACAAAGGCCGCCGCAAGGCTTAGAAAGGTGTCGAACTCAGGAAAGAGTGTCCATTACGGTAGTGCTGAAAGTTAAGCATAAAAAGTTGCCAGTGATACTCACCATTGCTTACCCCCAGAAAAAGAAAGCCCTACCCATCTAACCCTGGACCGTAAACTGTTTGAACTCCAACGGTGCTTAGCGTGATAGAGGTCGAAGTTGATGATGATCTTTATTTTGAGAATGATAAAGATGACGATGATAACGACGACGGTGATGATGATAGATTTGATGTGATGTTGTCAAGGTTTCCAGATGTTTGAACGTTTTAACCTGTTTCTGATTTTTTATTTTTTTATATTTTTTTTTATTATTTTGTGTGTGTGTGTGCAAGTATGTTGCCTTTTATCTTGTTTAATGATCATCCATTCTCACTTCTATTCTCCTGCTTTTGAGACACACACAATTACTGTCACTGCCTATTGTAATTAAATTATAAAATTTATTGTTTGACATAGATCCATGTTTGTCGTTAGGAGCAACTATTTATGTGTTGATTGAGCAAAGCAGCACTCACACACACACACACACACACACACACACACATATATATACATATAGGCACAATTTGATTTGATTTTACTAGGTCATTGTACGTTCAGCAATGATCCGTAAGATGAATTCGAAATCAATACTAGTAAAACTTAAATACAGCAGACTGCAATATCCGGCCTAAGGTGGCAGTTTGGTAGTCCGGATAACAAACAGCCGAATATGATAAAATTCTGTAAACAAGTGCCTACCCCACCCATTTCTTTAAAAACACACTGTATATACCAGACACCGCTGTTATTCATATTTTCTGACCACTTAGTACAAGCCAGTACTTTATATGTTTCTTATGTATTGTACTGTACGAATTAAAATCTATTACAGGGCGAGAGGGGTGGGTGGGGTGAGTCAAAAAAAAAAAAAAAACATACTGTTCACACTCTGTGATACAATTTTAGGCTATCCTCCGAATGACGGCCCAAATTATCGAGGCCGAAAATATACCCTAACAGGGCCTCAGTCATATGTAAATTGCGGACTTCCGGCGACTACCGCCAACCCCGAGAGTATCTCCCACGCTTCACTAGATGGTTGGGACTCACGAACAGCAGCTACCGCACCTCCTGCAGCTTCTTTCATTTACAATTGACGGAGGCCCTGTTAGGGTATATTTCCGGGCTCGATAATTTGGGACCGTCATTCGGAGGATAGCCAAATTTTATGTCTAACTTAACTTCAAAGGACGCGAGAAAGGGGGGGGGGTGAATTATGTACACTGTACTGTAAAAAACACGTAGTCATTTTTTGAATGAACAAAACATATACATACGAAGGTAGGTTTACTTATAAAAATTATTTAAACTTTTTTTTAAACCGATAACCTATACTTAGCTGCATAATCATAAAGGAAAAGGTCGGCCTGAGATAAAAGAGTCACAACTTATAGTTTTTAGGTTTTGTAAAAGTTCTTGATAAATGACTACTTCAAGCATTTTACCCTCTTCCCTCTTCATTACCGAGTTGTTTTACTTTTATGCAGAGTAATACAGAGTCCAGATAATCGATGTTCTGTTGTGATGATAAATATTCATAAAACTGAACAGCCAGTTATAAAAACACGATAAAGTAATAACATACATACATAATATAACCCTTATCCATTAAAGTCATGGAGATGTTTTGATAGAGGTACTAGCAAAAAAAACCCATCTTTCTCTGTCTTCTGCTTGATGATTAAATGTATTAAAACTTTGGCCTGTCCATTTCTTGATGTTGTCATTCCAGATTCTTCTTTGCCCCCCTCTTCTCTGAATGTACCCCAATGTTCATTGAAGCACTGTCTTTGCAACTGAATCGAATCATGTCTCACCACGTGCCCAAACCAAGCTAGCTTGCGACGTTTTATCACTGCCAAGATGTTCCGCAAATCTTTATATTTTGTCACTGAGATATTTATTAGTTTTGTGTTCTAAATAACTAATTCGTAGAATGCGTCTATAGATTACATTGGAAAGCCCGAATCCTCCTTTCCATTTCCACAGTGATAGTCCAAATCTCACATCCGTAAAAGAAAATAGACAACACCAGTGATTTGGAAAGATTTTCCTAGACTGCTATGCTGATTTTCCTCTTCCACATCGCTGCAACATCGCGGCTGTTACCAAATCAAGTCTTTTCTTGATGTCCTTGGTACAGCTGCCATCGCTGCATATGTGGGAGCCAAGATGTTTAAAGTATTATGAAGCAATAGAGGAAGTTGAATATGTATACCTAGAAAGTAAAATTACCCCATATGGTGATTCTTAAAAATATGTAATATGTAATAGTAAGCATTGCATATCAAGCTTAACAATTTATGGAAGTTAAAGGGACTTAGTTTGAAGACAAAAGTCAGATTGTTGAAGAATAACCTTTTATTAATACTATTGTTCAATATTGAGTGTTGGAAAAAAAAATAACCGCAGGGATTGGATTTTCAAAAAAATCGAGACTTTCAAAAATATGTCTGAGAGCCTTACGAACACTTTGGCCCAACAAGGTCACAAACTAAAAACTGAGGACTTGATCTGATTTTATTTGATTTAAGAACCGACATCACAGCACTCGGGGCATTTCTTAAAGCACCCCGCTCCCATCTTCAGCAGCCAGCGAAGAGTTCCGATAGCATTGGTGCCAGTAACATTCTGATTAAACGTCAGTCTTACTTTTCCTCTGAGCCTCGAGCATCTGCCAGAACCTCTCGTCACCCCCCCCCCCCCCATCTGCTCCTCTGAACTGTACACACTCTCCCACAAGACACTAAGCACGTCTGCCTTATCATGCATGAGTATTCCACCAATCTGTGCAGAACCAGCCAGTCTGCCGCCTGTTCATTTCCCGACACATCAGCATTCCCTGGTGAAAAAATCCAGACAATACTTCTCACCCGTGTCCTACGCAGCGAGGCATGCCACTCTGCACGAAGGATCTTCGCCAGTGCTACCGAGTTCGTGCACTGCCTTGAGATTCTTCGGACTGAGGTTGCAGTTAGAAGTAGAAAGGAGCACTTGTGGGTTACTACTGGTGTGCCATGATGTTGACCCGTTTAAACCAAATCATTGTTGGAATGAAAGCAAAGAAGACTGCTGCAAATTCGTCATTAGCTAGAATGGAACCGGGTTTCTGTAAATTACAAACCGCGTTTACAACGCCTACGAAACAGATAACGAAACAAAACAACAAACACACACACACACACACAATTATACAATTCTGTTTTCCTAAAAGTATACGATGACGTACTTTAAAAAAAGATAATTTTTTTCACATCTTCATGCGTATTGGGCATATAGGGCGCGACCTATATATTAAAGATCAATCGATAATCGGGTGGTGATACGGTTAACACCACGCCGACAGCCTTTACTTCCCAGAACTGTATATGCTACCATTTTAAGACTGGGTCGACATGGGAGCCAAAGTAATTTTTGAAGAAAGAAGTCCTGGTTAGTTTTTATAGCACAACATTCAAGCTACGCTCGTGAATCCACGACAATATATATTATTATTTGCCGTCCTTTTTAGGGTGAAATTGTTCGGTTGGTTCTGCAACGTCCTGTAAAGGATACGCAACTAACCGATGTCCTGGTGGGGTAGAAAGTCAGTCTGTCAGTCAGTGAATCCACGACAATAGCAATGGTAAAGGTAGACGTCTATTGTGCTGCTGTGACTCATGCCTGGTGGGTACCAAATGTAATGTCAGGCCTATGTGTCTTGTGTCTCCGTGAATCTGTTTTGTCTTTGGACTGCCGCTAAATGCAACAAATATGTGCAACGTTGTTCGTTTCTTCCTTTATATAACCATGCATCACTGATGGCAATTTATTACATGAAAATTTGCATTCGGCCCTTCCGAGCATTTCTCTTTCATACGGTGGTTGCATTTGATTATATCAAGCATATTATGTTCATATATAAAACTTCATAAGTATGAATGCAAAGTGACAGTACAAAATCATGGATGAAAAATGCATACCTTCAAATATACATACAAAAATAGTCACAGATCGCAGACAGACACAAGCACCCACACATATACAACATTATACACTTATAACACACACACACAACATACACAGTCAAACACACATAAGGAACACATACACACAGACATAACACACGAAGAAGAATGAAGATGGGTGAAACCTGCAGCCAAAATCCTCAAGTTAGGAATACTGAAGAAGGCGACAGTCCTATCTAATAAATATGTATGTCCTAATCTACTAGCATAATTCCTCTATACGAAGCCGACACTAAAGTATGTATGTCTGTATGTAAATTATACCCCTCTAGGACATCACACTGAGCGATAAACACCCGGTAACAGAAATTGCAACCATAAGTAGGTAAGTAAAGGTCGCTCTTCCATGCCTTTAGGGGTATAGGGCACATAGGGCTAGACCTATATTTTTAAAGATCAATCGGTACAAGGTGGGTGATGTGGTTAGCATCACGCCGGTCGCCTTTACTTCCCGGGACTGAACCCGGTACCCACTCAAGGCTGGGTCGACCTGTGAGTCAAGGCTCTTGAAAAAAGTCCGGCTCCGCCAGGGAGCGAACCCACGACCTTCCGATCACCTCGCGAGCGTCTAGCCGCTACGCGACGGCGACTCCCAAGTACCATCACGTGGATGAGGATCACCTGTGGAGAGGTCCCGGAAACCTTGTTCAGCTGGTAGTCCATATTTCAGGCCCGACTTTATTTAGCAAAAGCCAGGGTGGGGCTTCTAAATAACCTAAAAATTGCATCCCTCAAGCTGATGACGAATTATTATAGACAGTAAATTAAAGGTAATTGACGTTTGGATCTGAAAGAAATAATATAACAGACGGAATTAGTCGCATTGAATGAAGAAAATTTAACCCCTATAGGACCGCAAAATGAGCCATGTGACACAAAGTGCCACCACTCTGGTGAGAATCAGTCGGGCGCAAGTTTCAGAAACCCCGTTTAACTGTTAGATTATTTTAGAGCCTTTGACAAAATCTGGGATGAGGCTTTTGAAAAAACAAAAATGTGTGTCCCTTCCTGGGCGACGTTGTTCAATATAATTAGTTACAGCTCAGTTACAGCAGGGTAAATATTTTACTGAATGTAACAAAATTAATTACACAAATCCCAATATATCTGGAATTTGCAGTGTGCGCAAAGTTAACTGTTTGGTACTGGAAGAGTGAATGTCCTATGACACAAAACAATAAGTTTTCTGCAAGTAGGTAGGTGGGTAGTTGAATCCCACCAGGACATCCCGATAGACACCCGGTGAAACAAAGTGCCACTATGCGAATCAGCATCACCCGTGGAGAGTCCCAGAAACCCCTTTCAGCCGTTAAGCCATATCTATAGCTAGGCCTTATTGATCCAGCTATATTCAGGGCTCCCGGCAAAAGCCAGTGTGCGGCTTCAAAATAACAAAAAGTTGCAACCCACGTGAAGACGACTTCGATTATTTTTTCTGCCAGTTTTAATAAAGAACTAATGGAGGAAAACTGACCGAATATTGCAGCGCATCTCAATAACAGGAAACACTTTCTATCACCACAAACAGCCAGTGTGGAGAGAAAACAAAAGTATAGCTCCCTCTAGAAGTTCATCTCAGTATAATACTGTCCACACATCCGGAACTGGGGAATTAATTCCTCCAGCATTGGGGGTTATTTCAACAGTGCAGACGTTATAACCCGACGTCTTGGTACGTTCATCTGGCGCCTCTAGTTTTCGAAAATTCTCTGTGAATAAGAGCGTGCATGGTGTCTGCTCTCTGGTCTGTCACGCAATTTTGTTTTCCGCCCAGTAATAAGGTCGTAATAAAAAATTTTCGTAAACGTGTTTCACCATATCAGTTTTTTTTCCTTATTTGACATCTTTCAAAACTATTTTGTAAGGAAGTAGTCGTCTCAAAGTGAGAAACAATTGTAGGCTCATGTTTTCACCGTCTTGTCCTTGTTATTGACGGCGAAGATGGCTGAGTTAATAACATCAAGTGACAATGTGGAAGCTGCGTGGCAAAAATTTAAGAACACTCTTCTGAACTGCCTAACAACACTCTGTGGTATTAGATACACAGGTGGAACGTTCAGGAAAAAAAACAGCATGGTGGAATGATAACGTAAAACAAGCAGTGAAATGTAAAAAGGAGCAATACAAGAAATGGCTAAGATCCCGCTCAGATGACGATTATATCAAGTTCAGAATTACCAGGCGACAATCTGCAAGAGAAATTAAACAATCCAAGGAAACATCCTGGATCATGTATGGGGAAAATCTTACCAAAATCTGTGCTAAATCTAGTAAACAGTTTTACAAAACCATTGCAAAAATGAGGACTAGAGATGAACCATTCCAGCCATCTGAATATGTCAATGATAGTCAAGGCAAACCCATACATGAGGAGGGCAAGATCAGAGAAAGGTGGAAAGAATATTTTCAGACTCTTCTGAATGTAACAGGAAATGAGGAAACAGTACCATTCACACCCAGATGTACAAACGAGGAACAGCCTACAATAATCGAACAAGAAGTCAGAGAAGCAATCAGATGCAGTCCCAAAAATAAGGCATCAGGTGTTGATGGAATATCAGCCGAGGCAATACAGGCTTGTGGAGAAATTGGAGTCACCTGGCTACTCCACATATTTAGGAAAGCCTGGAATGAAAGAACTGTACCAATAGACTGGCAAAGAGCTCTTATAGTCCCAATTTGGAAAAGAAAAGGCAATAAGCAAGATTGTAACAATTACAGAGGCATCTCCCTTCTAAGCCACGTAGGAAAAATGTTTGCCAAAATTCTGGAACAACGAATTAGATCCGTTGTAGAACCGATCCTGAGCCCATCACAGGTCGGATTTAGGAAAGGAAGAGGGTGTACTGACGCTATTTTTGCTTTAAGACAAGTTAGCGAAAAGACAATAGAACACAGACATCAAATGAAGATCGCTTTCATAGATCAAGAAAAAGCTTTCGATAGAGTAAACAGAAATTTATTATGGAAAGTTCTTGAAAACTACGGTATAAATGGAACAATTTTAGATTGTGTTAGGGCTATTTATAGACAAAGTGAAAGCGCCATTAGAACAAGAGCCGGCATCACAGACTGGTTCCCAGTAACATCAGGAGTAAGACAAGGTTGTGTATTATCACCTTTACTTTTCATAATATTTATGGACAATATTAATAAAATAGACATAACACCAACAGATGTCGATAAACAGGAGGACTTCAATGAGCTGCTCTTTGCCGACGATCAATGCATATTTCACAGTGATAGTAAACAGCTGCAAGACCACGTGAACCTACTACACGACAGTTGCCTCAAGCATCATATGAAGATCAATACTGAAAAGACAGAAGTCATGAGCATAAGTAGAGAGCAACAGACCATCGACATAAAGATTCTAGATCACAGCCTAAAAACAAGTGCAAGAATTTAAATACCTGGGAAGTATCTTTACATCCAATGGTAAAATAGACAGAGAGATTGAAGCAAGAATCCAACAAGCCAACAATGTCGCATACCAGCTTGCCCCAATTTTAAAACACCCTGCTGTCCCAGCTGAGATAAAAAGACAAATTATAAATACAATCTTTATACCGACATTAGGTTATCAATGTCAGACTTGGACATTAACAAAAGAACATGAGAGAAGACTAACCACCTGTGAAATGAGATGTTTGAGAATGGCTGCGAATAAAACCAGAAGAGATCGAGTGAGAAACGATGTGATTACAAGAACTATTGGAACCATACCCATCGTTAAATTTATTGATAAGCAAAGAATGAAATGGTTTGGTCACCTAATGAGAATGGAACCAACGATGCCAGCATCAAGAGCATACAACATGAAAATCGAAACAACAAGAGGCAGGGGAAGACCAAGAAGAAGATGGATTGAAGGAGTCACGGACAACTTGAGACTTCATAACATCACGGCATATGAAGCGACTGAGCGCGCCCTGGCTCGGTTGCCGATCATCTGATAGACTGCGACGCCTAGCGGCACAAGCAGATTTTGACAAAAGAAGAAAAGAAAGTCCTTGTTATATCTGCATATTTTCTCCAGTCATTTCCCTATTTTTCCCCTCTTAGTTCTTAAGTCTTATGCCTTTTAGTGAAAGGGGCGGGCGGGGGACGGGGGACTTAGAACAGTAATCAGAAGAAAACTAAAAAAAAATATTTTTAAAGTTTAACAACCTGATAAATAACTAATAATATAATAAGTAAGTAAACAACAACAAAAAAAACAAGTAAAGATCCCTTTTCACTCCTTAAGGCTCATAGGGCGAAAATCACCCATATTTTTACAGATCTTTCGGCACTAAATGGGTAATGATGGTCAGCATTACGCCGGCCGCCTTTACTTCCCCAGGACAAATATCCTGGTACCCTTGTTTAAGCTGGGTTGACCTGTGTCGCCCCATACCATGATAAAAATGCACGCGGCCAGCAGGTGGGGGGGGGGGGTTGGTTTCGATCGCGGTACATTGGAATGACGAGTCGGACTCGCAACCCCTAAGCCACGGACGCCGTAACTAATAATATGTGCAATACTAACATCACTGAGTGCTTCTCTTGTGGGTTTCAAGACCCAGTTTTGTGTATGAAAAGTACGGGAGTGCAATCGAAAATGTCCTTAAAGTCACAACAGCAAGGGACATCGGCCGAAAGAGCTAGCTGTAGGATGCCACAGGCAGGAGTCACTAGCAGAAATATGTGTGCTTATGACCAGGACCGTCTTGACGCAAGAGCCCACTGGGCACTTGCCCAGTTGCCGAACGAGCATACGGGTCCCGTGTGATTAGCCAGAAATAAAAATATTTTTGAACTTTAAATTAATTTTATTAAAAATAAAACGTTCTCTCAATCACACAGAGTGTATTAAAAACCTGTAGTAGTAGAGTAATTGAAGACATAGTATTTGAAAAAACACTGTGTTCAGAGGAGTTTGTAAAACGTGGATGGCTACTCTGTTTGCCATCACAAGGTCGTGTGTACTGCTTTATTGTCTGTTGTTCAGCTAGAAAGAATCTCCCTCTGCTTCCGCGATGTTCAATAACTGGAAATGCAGCAATATTATTGTTGAACATTGTAATGGAGAAATAAAATCAAAAGTGCACTACAGCATAGTCAATAAGGCAAAAAGAAACTGGACTTGTAGATTCTCTGGTACTTAAGAGACATCGTTCATATCAGTGTCAAATACTGCTGATGTCACGTGCCTTGGTAAGGATTTCCCCTGATAAACCATTTAGCACTCTGAAGTAGTTATGAAATGTTGAGATATTGGCTCGCAATGGTCTAGGCGGAATCCCGCGGCTCCAATGAACATCCAACCTACTTCAGGGGCGAGGCGACGCAAACTATGGCACTACAGAACATAAAATATTCCTAGGCGCAACTTGGCCTGACTTCCTCACTACTTCAATTAAGCCCCCAGACTTGATAGTATCATATTCTAGTCAAGATAACACAGTTAAACAGACAGTATATCAATACTGCACACACTACAGGCAACTGGTAACAGTAACAGATTGACACTAAACCATGAATGGAACATTTCCAAGACATTCTGTAATTAGTTTAACCAATAGAAGGATAAAGCAAAAGAATTCAATAAAATAGATGACACCGAAGAGACAACGACAATTCATTTAGAACTAGAACAATGGTTGCCCCCAGTAGCAGCCAAGTTCATCATGGCACTGTTGTAGAATCATGGCACAGTGGACTAGGCACTTCGGGTTAAGAGTGACCACAACATCCGGAATATAGCTCATCTGTTTCAAAGTCCGGTACACTGTAGCACATCACTTCTGCATCTGGGATGGTTGGCACCAAGGTACTGTTTAATTCCTCTACACATGAACTGCAAAATTATTGTTCATTTACAAGCACAGTATTGTCTCAGGTACACTTTGAGTGTAGGGTTACAAATAGGGTTACAAATACTGTAGACCAAAAGGGGCAGGCAACCTCTGACTTTACCATGCAGCTCCCTGGGGTGGATCTCTCCCACTGGTACTGATCGTCACTACCTGGCCGTAGGAAGAGACATGTCGGCAGGCCCCATGGTAGTATCTTCTGATAACTGGTGGTAATGAATACTGGTGATGTGTGGGAAGGGGGGAAAGGGGGGGGGAGAACATCTCAAAATGTATAGAAATTCTGGAAAAGCGAATCTGTCGTATTTATCTGCTAGTAATTGAGGAATTCGTTTGAATCAATGAGACGTCAGGTTCTTTGTACTATCCTTGAAAAAGTAAATGAGTCAAAGTAAAGTCAGTAAGTGTGTATCTCACTTCAGACATCTCATACACATTTCAACTGTCATTTGCTGCCCCATACATTAAAGGTTATGGAACGTTTCTTGATGTTCATCCCCATCTTTTCACATGGAGCACAGGAGCTGAAAGACACAGCTGTGGATTGTTTTAATGAGAACAAAATTCCACATACAGATTACATTCACGGGGAAAAAAGGAGCCGTACGAAGTGTGCGTCTTATGTTGGATAAGCAGAACTGCCATAGCAGGCTCTTCTCCGTGTAACCCAAAAGTTCAAGGTAGAAACGGTCCTCTCTGTTTCGGGCTTTCTAATTTGTGAACTGACAGTAAATGCAGTCTTATTAGCGGATTGTAAATCTGTTTTCTTTACACAGTACACTAAAAACCATTGCTTCTAATGCACTAAAGGAAAAAAAAAAGTGAACATTCAACAAATAAGAATTACAAAGACCTGAATTATGATGACCTTTTAAATGAATGTAAATATCTCAAGGACTACATGCCTCTTAATGAAAAGTTAAGACTTTCCGTGAATTGTTCAGAAACATAATTTTGGAACATTTAGGATGGGTATCTTCGTTGAATGCTGAGAAAGTAGACGGAGCACCTGTAGAAATGTCCCGAGTGCAGAGGTATAAAATGATTATTGACTGATTAAATGATTAATTAATTAATTTTATGAAAAAAAAAGGATAGTCTCCCCCCCCCCCCCCCCCCCCCCCCCCCAACCCTCACCCATCTCCCCAACCGAGAGAGAAAAAAAGTGAAAAGTTAATTAATTAATGAATTGCTGAAAGCGTACGCGTTGAGCCGTCAATATTACAGCCTTACTGTGAACGCAATATATAGCCAGTTAGGGTCGTGGAGGTGTATTGATGGAAGCACTGGCACACCCCCCCCCCCCCCATCTTTTTTCTGTCTTTCGCTTGCTGAATAAGTGTGTGATAATTCAGTCACGTCCATTTCTTGAAGGTGTAATTTTAGGTTCTTCTTTGTCCTCCTCTTTTTCAATTCCCCCCCCCCCTTCACATTGCTCCTTGAAACACAGTCTTTACAATCGAATCATGTCTCACCACGTGTCCAGACCAAGCTAGCTTGCAACGTTTCATCGCTGCTATAGGAAGCTCCTGATGTTCTGCAAATCTGTAAATTTTGTCACTCACACATTTATTAGTTTTGTGTTCTAAATAACCAAGTCTTAAAATGCGACAATGGCATTTACATAGGAAAGCCCGAGTCCTCCTTTCCATTTCCCCAATTGAGAGTCCTACTCTCACATCCGTAATAAAAAAATATTAAAATAATCTGCAAATATAGACCTTAACTGGATGCTGATTTTGTTCTTCCACATTGTATTCAGCTGGGACATCGCGGCAGTTGCCATATCAAGTCTTGACTTAAGCTATTTGGTACGGCTGCCGTCGTTACAGATGCGGGAGTCAAGATATCTAAAAGGTTCAGCTTCTTCTGTTTTCCCTTTTATTTGTATGTTGGTAGTGTGACGTGCGGCGGCTTCATGCTGATGCGTGTCGTAGCAAACGATGAAATAGCCCAAGTGAAGTGGGGTTAAAACAGTAGGAACTTCAATGCTTTTTAACGGAAGAACAAAACGAACGCTCTTAGTTAGGTTCCAACTTGTGTATTGATATATACACTCAATCAACAGATGAGAAAATATGCAATTAACAATCCAAACTCATCTAAACACACCAACGCAAGAAACCGCTCAACGTCAGCTGACATATTACAAACGACGGGTCGCAGCCCGACCTAGAAAATCCAGACAGTCCGTAGTATAAGTATACCAGCTTACAGCCGACTCGTACATCAATCGACTGATCAATTCACACGACGGGTCGCAGTCCGACCTTGGAGATCCCTACAGTCATCTCAATCTTCTCTTTCGCAGCTTGAACAAGGTAAGATAAGTATACCGGCTTACTGCCGACTGAATTATGTACTATACCAGCTTTCTGTTCAGGTTTAAAGTGGCATCCTGGGGTAAAGCATCCTCAAGGATCCAACTTTGATTAACATTCCTTCCGTGGCATCCCGGGGTAAAGCATCCTCAGGGATCCACACGTCCGTCTCCTTCGGACTGTTAACATCAACTGTCTTTGACAACAATACCTTCACGACGTTACGTATTGTTTGTTTTGACGTCCTATTTGCTCACACAGTACCAGTGCGTTCTAGTGCACATTCGCACGCGACAGGTAGGTACTTGATTGTTTTGACTATTTACTCGAATCTGGTAAATAGTAAATAGTAAACTCAGTACAACGTGACAACCGTCTATTGCAGCGTCATGATCGCCGATGTTTGTGGAAAGAAAAAAAATCTCACTGAGGAACGACAGAAGTATGCCTTAAACTGAAAGGGGGTGGGAGGATGGAAGACAAACGAAAAATAATGAAAGAGCGGCTGAGAACGTGAAGGGAAAATAATTTAGTAGAAAATCATTGAACACACAAGAAAAGCAGAGCAGGCTTTCTGCGCCCAATAAAGAGCTGATTATGCAACAACAGGAGTCTTGACGAAAGGAAGTTAATGGGAACCGCCAAAAAAGTTAACAATACCCACACAAATGAAATCAACTTGGGTGTAAACAACACTTAAACACAGACACACACCAAACATTAACGTGAATGAATTTTGCACGTCAGGAGACCCTGAAAGATGTGCTAATGGACACGAAATTAGATGAGTTTCCAGACACCGCTACAGAACCAAATCAGCACAAAGTTTCTAAAATACCGCTTTCCTTTCCCGGACCCGCCGAGGTCTTTACAAGTGTATCAGAATACAGAGGTAATGAGCCTTTGATACCAGGAGCATGCAATCAGCAGATCTTCACAACAGTTGGAAGTCGGTTTTCAGATTTATTGCTTGAAGCAGTTGCTAAATATAACCTTTGATGTGTTTACAGAGAAAATCCCGAATTTGACTCTCTCTCCCTCTCTTTCTCTCACTAACACACACACACACACACACACACACACACACATACACACCTACACACGCCACTCAATCATGAAGTGATTACAGTCAAAAGCAAATAAAGAAGTAGAATTTATGTTAATGCCGCGCTTTTCTCTCAGAAACACCCTAGCATTACAAATTACACTTTCTAACACATGTAGCAACAGACGTTGTGTTAGCTAAAAACTGCAATTTAATCACATTAAAATTCTCTTCTTTTTTTTTCTTGATTGTCATGCGCACAAAGTGCATGGGGTTCATATCAAAGGCAAATGGATGTCGCTTGGTGCAACAGTCTAGCATATGATATCACAATGTCTAGTTTGAGAATGGAGGTGGAGGCGGTAACTGCTGCCTTCCGCTGGCTTTAGAATAAGCTATACACACATGCTATGATTGTAACTGACTCACAGAGCATGTTGAGAAAGGTGTATACAGACATGCTCCGTGCAAAATGACAAACATCACTTCAGAGGTCACGGTTAGTTAGCGTCCTTTTGATTTTTTTCTCCAGGTTATGCCGGTGTGTTTGGAAATGAGCAGACATATACAATAGGCACAATTGGAATATGGGTCAACTGCATGGTGTTCAGCATCTAGTACCACATTAAAGGAGTTGGACAAAGTGCAAAATCAAGCGCTCAGAGTCATCATAGGAGGGATGAAATCAACCCCCATATTAGAAATGGAGAAAGCTGGAAAAACACAGGTACTGAGAGAACGCAGAGATACAAAGTTGCAAATATAAGCTGAAAAGTTCCTCAGTATACCAGATCACCCGATGGGAAATAGATTTAGGAACCTAGCCTTAAGACGGGTAAAAAGAAGCAGCTTTATACACCAAGCAAAAAGAACATGTAGACAAACTGCTGACCTTCCAGAAATTGGTTGCCCACTTAAAAGTATTCCGGAACAAACCCCATGGAGAGAAAAATGCAAACTTACAGTACAAATCCAGACAAATGTGGAAAGAATATTTGACAAGAAAGAGCAAGATAGTGTACAACCCAGAATGGCCACCCTCAGTTATATTAATGAAGAATACCCACAAGAACAATGGGTCAGAGTCTATACAGATGGGTCCGAAGAAAGTGCAGTTAAAAATGGTTGTGCTGGAGTTTACATCAAATTAACAGATGGTACTAGGGATAAGTCCAGCGTACCAACCGGGAAGTACTGCCATAATTATGAAGCAGAAACTCAAGCTATCAAGATAGCAACAGAGAAACTGCTAAATACCAATCTTGGCTCACAGTATTTGGTAATGATGACAGATGCAAAATCAGTACTTGGAGCACTCCAGTCTAGGAAACTACCAGAATTGCAAACACTGCTGACACAACTGAGCCTTCAGCAAAGAGTCGTAATGCAGTGGATACGGTATTATTGTGGAGTGCCTGGAAATGAGAAAGCTGATCAACTGGCAGGGGAAGGTGCGACAAAAGAGCAGCCGGACGTACCAGTCACATACCACCAAAAGAAAAGAATCATTAAATCGATCAGTAAACCACCAGCCCCAGCACAAGACGACTATTTTATTATGGACAGACCAGAACAAGTCATTATCCTCCGCCTCAGAACAGGACACAACCAATTACATAACCACATGTACACAAAATTCAAGATAGGTGTATCAGCCATGTGCACCTGTGGAAATGTGCTCCAGACAGCAGAGCATGTACTCCAGGACTGCACCGATTTTGACACATTTAGGCAAACCTTTTGGCCAGAAAGAACAACAGTGGAACGTAAACTCTATGGACCACTGAATGAACAAACAACGACACACATGCCATGATTGTAACTGACTCACAGAGCATTTTGAGAAAGGTGTATACAGACATGCTCCGTGCAAAATGACAAACATCACTTCAGAAGTCACGGTTAGTTAACGTCCTTTTGATTTTTTTTTCCTCCAGGTTACGCCGGTGTGTCTGGAAATGAGCAGACAGATACAAAAGACCGGTTCTGTACCACTTGGTGGTGAACTGGTGTACGAGAAGCTAGACGTTGTGAGGGTTCTTTGTGAGCGAGTGAACAGTGCGGAGGCACAGATAGATCATCACGGTCTGAGGAGAAGGGTGCGGCGGGGAGATGGCAATGGATCTGGCCGACGCTCAACAGTCAAGGGAAGGGCGAGGCCGATATAGACAGTTACAGGTACCATTTTAACTTGAACTCTTCGCTTTCTGCTGAAGATGGGGACGGAGTGC
>CAJHNH020008471.1:77500-97454 GCA_905116865.2 Candidula unifasciata
TATAAACATCAACTGCTTTGACAACAATAAATCATAACAACGTTACGTATTGTTTTGACGTCTTATTTGCTCACTCCGTACTGGTGCGTTCTGGTGCACATTCGCACGCGACAGGGGGAAACTGCTGATAGAGAAATCTAGAAAACTCTCTGCAAAGCCTCTACACCCAAGGTAGAAAAGGAGCAACTGACTGACTTTCTGCCCCACTAGGACATCACACAAGCGATAAACACCCGATGACATAAAGTGCCATCATATGGATGAGAATCGCCGTGGAGAGGTCCTAGAAACCGCATTCAGACAATTGGCCATATGTATGGCCTGCCTATATTGCGGCCCCTGGAAAAGCCAGGGTTGGGCTTCGAATTACAAAAAAATTTCGTCCTGAAAAGGACGAAATTGGGATACTCAATAATCTATAGAAACAACTAAGTAAAATATCTTTAAAGACCAATCGGCATTTCATTATTGATATGACCATCATCCCATAGAATACTTCCCTGAAACAGTTGTTAACACAGGAAGTTGCCGCCATGATCTAGCGGCTAGACGCTCGTCTCGGATCGGAAGGTCGTGGGATCGGTTCCTGACTGGGGCAGGTCTTTTTTTTAAATGACCTTGGCTCCCAGTTCGACCTAGCCTTGATTAGGTACCTGGTACAGTCCTTGAAAGTTGAGGTGGCCGGTGTGATGCTGAACACAGCACCCACCATGTGACGTTTGTCTATAAAATATAGGTCTAGCCCTATATACTCAATACGTATGAAAGGCGTGGAAAAGAGTCCGTTTACTTTTCTATTTTTTAAACTAGGTCTACAAAAGATCCCCATCATCAGCATCATGTAGCCTGTCCTTCGCAGAACGTCGCTTTCCTCACAGTATGCCTGAAAGAAACTAGGTCTCTCCCTAGCTCTCCCGCCTCGATAACCAAGGAGTCATTTCCTGTGTCAATGTTGCGTTGGTCCGCCCCTGCCCCTCCTTCTTGGTACCATGCCTTCTGCTATACTTTTTTCCCAATCCGCCATGGCGCATAATATGACAAAAATATTTCAGCTTCTGAGACAAGATGCTGTTTATTAGCCAATCTTCCTTGATGCTTAGATAAGTTAGAATGTAAGTATTGTTTAACTTCTTTGACTGCGGTATTTTGAGAATTTTTCCAGAGAATTTCTGCTCAGAAACCCCGATTTTCTTTATAACGATACACGACTCGCATCCGTATGTTGCTACAATGAAAATGCATGCTCATAACATTTTGACTGATTTAATTTAATTCAAGAACCGACATCACAGCACTCGGGGCATTTCCATAAGCGCTCTATCTCCAGCTTCAGCAGCCAGCGAAGAGTTCCGATACTAATGGTACCAGTAGCATTCTGATTAAACATCCGTCTTACCTTTCCTCTGAGCCTCGAGCATCTGCTAGAACCTCCCGTCACTCCCCCCTGCATCAATCTCACCAGACTGTGGTGATCCATCTGCTCCTCCGAACTGTACATGCTCTCCCACAAGGCACTAACCACGTCTGTCTTATCATGCATCAGTATTCCACCAAGCTGTGCAGAGCCAGCCAGTCTGTCCGCCTGTTCATTTCCCAACAGATCGGCGTACCCTGGTTAAAAAATCCAGTCAATATTTCTCACGCGTGTCCTCATACTTTGACTTTGACATCCTCTTTGGTGCCTACCCGTAGAGTGTTGATGCTGTTTAACCTTTGTATTGCTATTGTTTTCCTCATTTTGACTTATGTCCAACAGTCTCCATAGCTGTTTATTATGAAGCCTAGAAATTGAAAGTTAATGACAATATAATTAATATTAATGACATTATTTGCTATCAAGACTGTGTCATCAGCATAACGTAAATTGTTTATATTGTGCCTACCAACCACAATTCCGGACATATCAATTAAAGATCTCATTATATATTCACTGTATATTGAAAACAAATCAGGTGATAATACACATCCTTGTCGTAGGCCACTCTTTATGCTTTGAAAGGTACCTAAACAGTTGTTAATTCTTATAGCTGCTGTTTGCTGCCAATACAGATTCTTTATTATTCGTAGATCTTTTCCATCAATGTTTAATTTTTCTAACAGTTTGATTACTTCTTCATGCTTCACACAGTCAAATGCTTTTGTATAGTCTATGAAGCATAAGTACAAATCAGTCTTCACTACTATAGCTCTTTCTGACAATGTTCTTAGGATGTATATGGCATTGTTTGTTCCTTTTCCTTCTACGAATCCACATTGTTCATCGCTGATTTCTGTTTTAATTTTGCTTTTTATTCTTCTCATAATTATTCTCAGACTTATTGTGCGATGATCTTCATATTTTAAAGTGCCTGGTTTCTTTGGCAGAGCTATAAAAATGGATTTTAAAAGGTCATTTGGAATATACCCACTATTATAAATATCATTTAAAAGTTTTGTTATTATTTCATTTCCAAAATCTCCCAGTGCTTCGATTTCTTCCAGTGAGATGTTGCCTGGCCCGGGTGCTTTTCCTTTCTTCATATGATGTATTAACCATCATTGTTGTTGACAACAGCAACAAAAAGTAATACTAATTGTTCAGTGCTTCTTTGGGATGCATCTTTTGCTTACTTTTCTTTCTTTTTAACATAAAATCCCTGTTCTTTCGTTGGATAAACATGAAGATTCTTTACATTCTAAATTACAAAGCAATCTGCATCAAAACGTTGAAATGTTAAACTCACCTTACTACGATTTAAAAGTCATAATCATCATGTAGTGAGACAGGTTTTGCAGGCAAGCACGTTCCGGGACGTCCATAATTGCCTTCGGTGTCCTTGATAGGGTTGACCTCTGGCCATCCATTGTGCCCAACCTCATGCCAACTCATCCCCAAGTTCTATTTGCATTGATCATTGTCTACAATACCTTAAATTATTTCAGAATATTCTTCAGCATGTTCTCCTAAACTACATTCAATCCTCTCGCTAAATCATCTAGCGTATTCCATTTGTCTGCTAATTTTTTTACATAGAATCTAGCTTATTCTCCTTTTATCCGATACTTCCTACCTTTTAATTGAATCATCCCATATGTTCTGATTCTGTCTCTGATGCTCCCCATCTTCTCATGGTATTCTAAAATGCCTTCTCCTTCTGTCTCTAAAACTGCCCATCTTTTCACGGAATCATACAGCATATTCTACTTCTGTCTCTAAAACTTCATATCTTCTCATGGTATCATACAGTATATGCTCTTTCTGTCTCTAAAACTTCTCATCTTTTCCCGGAATTATATAGTATATTCCCCTTCTGTCTCTAATAATTCCAAACTTTTCATTTAGTCGTGAAATATTTTCTCCTTCTATACTTGTTACTTTCAGTTTGTCCCAGCATGTTCTCCTTATGTCTCTAATACTTCCAATCTTTTCATGGAGTCATGAAATATTTTCTCCTTCTATCCCTGTTACTTTCAGTTTGTCCCAGCATGTTCTTCTTCTGTCTCTAATACTTCCAAACTTTTCATGGAGTCATGAAATATTTTCTCCTTCTATCCCTGTTACTTTGAGTTTGTCCCAGCATGTTCTCCTTCTGTCTCTAAAACTTACCATATTTTCATTGGATAATTAATCATAATGTCGTTCTCTATCTTTTTCTTATATTTCTTCTTCTCTGTATTCACCGGTTATAAAGTTCTGGTTGTTCGCCCACTTCTGGCTTTATGTCGCATTCCACAACTTGAGTTGTACATGCACATTCATTTTACAGATATGGCTTTTTGGTAAGCAGACTATTGGTTCATAGCCACTCATGTAGATGTACTCTGACTTAGGGAAAAAAAACCATAATTAGTCGCTTTTACGTCATGCTTTGACGTGGGCAGTAGGCGCATTCGTTCCCCCCCCCCCTCCAATATAGGGCCCGTAACCCATTCGGGTGGTGGGGAAAGGAGGGGGTGAGGGTTTCTATCTAATACTTTCCAAGCAATCATTCAGCATCAGTCAATTAATAACGTGCAGTCTCCACAACGAAGATTAGATGCAGCTGATCTCCGCCACACTCTGCCTTTCGCCCTCCCTACTGTACACTCTCTCAGACTGCTAGTCGTCCAATTCTTGATGGTGTCATACCAGTTTTATCACTGATCTAGCAACCTTTCTCTCGCTCTCTCTCTCTCTTTCTCCCTCTCTCTCTCTCTCTTTCTCTCCCTCTCTCTCTCTCTCTCTCTCTCTCTCTCTCTCTCTCTCTAAATTAGATATAGTTAATGATTTGTCTGATTCTTAGTAAACTAGAAGATGCAATATCATTACGAATAATGTTTGAGAGCAGTGCTACCCAGACTGTATGCACCGGCGTCCAGCTTTTAAAATAACAAATAAGCAACGCACCAGCAGTGTTTATAATAAAGGAAATCTTACTGTCGTGTTACCTGTAATTCTAATGTCAAATCAGTACTGTCGTCTGGAGCGGGAACATAGAAAAGAACTAAGGCAATTGCTAATAAACTACAAACATCTTTTAAGTGGTGTCTGCGCAGAATAGAGAGAATTAAGTGGTATGATAGTATCGGTAACGGGGAGCTTTGCAGGAGAACTAAACAAGTTCCAGGGGACCCAGGGGCGAAGAAAAGACGCTGCCGTTGAATAGGATATATGTTGAGAAAACTGAGAACAGTTAGTTAGTTAGTTAGTTAGTTAGTTGGGTTATCATCATTGCACTCCGGACATGTCCATAGGTGCTCAGATCCTCCCCTCAGTATGAATCCCAACGTCCGATGGCTAATAGTACCAGTTCTATGTTGATTAACAAGTCTTCTGACGTGTCCGGTGTGCGTCTCGTTTTTTGCTGTGCCGATCTTAATTCCCAAGTCTGCCATTCTGGCGAGTGATGTGGATTCACTGCCACCAAAGTCCTCTATCCTTCCCATTTCTCTGAGGGCATTGATAATATCAGCATGATCCATAGGCCGACCGTCGGTAGTGATAGCGGATCCAGCCAACCTGTCAGCTCTTTCATTTCCATCGACGCCTGCGTGACCCGGAACAAAAATAAAGGTGACTCCTCGCACAGTGGACTTCTGAATTGATTCAAGCCATTGTCTTCGCACTGAACCTGCCTGAACCCTCCGGATCATACTCATTGAATCACTGAGTATACATATGCGGGTGTATTTTTTGTGTTTCAAGCCAGGCAAACGCTTGCGTCACTGCCATCACCTCCATCGTCATGCTGCTGGTTGTCATGGAGAAGGCGCCGTTGGCTTCTTTGACTGTTCTGCCCGCTGAGCGTGCTGTAAATGCCCATGCGCTTCTTCTTTGGCGTATAACTGATCCGTCTGTATAGATTAGTGCATCTGCTTCGTCTGAATTTTCACCGATGAGAGCGTTGACCTCTGCATTAACAGCAACAGGATTATCTTCTCTACATCGCCTGTTGAGTGTGACAATACAGGAAAATGTACAAATAAACGCCTGAGGCACAGGTATCCATTCTGCACCAGGTATGATGTCGGTTAGGCTGCATATTTGCCTAATAACATCTTCTGCCCGACCTAGCCACGATTTTCCCCTCTTCAGTCTGTCGCCCTTTTCACTAAAAAGCGCTTGATGCAGTGGGTGTTTCTTATCAGCACATATTTTGAGGTATGCCCGAGCCCTCCACATCCTGATCCTTTGGTTCATTGTTGGAAAGTCAAGTAGATACCTCATTGCTCCACAAGATGTGTCTCTTGTACATCCCAAAATAATACGCATGGCTTCATAATAAACATTGAATGTGAAGACACTGATGATTGACATAGGCATTGATAGCGATCGGTGATCCCTGTCTATGCCCTCGTCGCAAAATGTCATCAGCCTGGACATCCTTCCCTTTCCATTCAACTGCTGCTCAGGTCATCACCGTATAAACATTGGACTGGTGATAGCAGCTGTGGCAAGCCTGGACATACGTTTGCGGTTCTAGTACCACATCTTAGTACTCTGGAACAGGACAGGACCGCAGCAATTCAGCGGATCAGAATAGGATTGACTTCTAGTTTAAGCAGTAATTGCATTAAATAATCATATGGTACTTTATTGTAGGCATCTTCTAAGTTCAACACTGCCGCACATGTCTCTTCTTTAATCTGAAATCCCTCGTACACATCGTAGGCGAAAACAGCAGCATTGGACCATGTCTCTTTCTTCAATCTGTACCCTCCAAGTGTTGATGGGAACTTATCATGTAGTTCCAAGTAGGTGGTCAATCTTTGTGCGACAATTTTTTTCCAAAAAGTTTGCCAAGAGTATTCTGCATCGAGATGATTCTGTAGCCGCAGATCTTTGAGTGGTCTTTATTAGGCTTTGGTAGTGGAAAACAAATAACTATGGAGCCATTCCTCTTGTATCTGGCCACTCTGGATGCTGATATTGAATTCCTTTGCCACGCTTTTCAAATCAGCATTCGACATCATCAGCATGTCATTGTATCGGATGCCGTCAGGACCTGGAGCAGTGCTGCGCGATTTCTTGAGGCAAGTTCTTAAGGTGTCTGCAGTGATTGTGAAATCAGTGCCTAGCTCAGTGTTCTCGCACAGCATCGACAGTTTCATCTTAACCCCTATTCTTGCAGCTTCGTCTTTTTGGTCAGTTTGCTCCAAGTAGCGCGCAAGGAGGGTTTTTCCTTTATCAGCATCAGTTCTCTGCCATATCAGGTCTGTACCCTGAAAATCAGGGATACCCCTTGGTCGTGCGGCGCCGTGCATGCTCCGTTGAAGGCGCCAGAATGTCACAAGAGATCCCTCGGAGCAAACGCTCTTGCAGAATTCGTTCCATTTCGCTGTCTTGGCTTCTTTCGCAATTAACTTGAAAGCCACTGTCCGCTTGTTGACCTCATCTTTCAGACTGATCAGGCGTTCAGAAAGTGACGGATCAATTTTCCTTGCCTTTTTGCCATGCCTTGACAGCGTTCCTTTTTTCTAGCCACGCTATGTTGACTACTTCATTCCACCATGGTGGCTGGGCCCATCTCTCCCGCCGTCTGCGATCTGCTCTTGTATTACGTCGTCTGATTTTGCTAATGGCATCTTGCCCTGTACGGTCATATATAAAAGCAGGCACATTGATTACATGACCTTTGTTGTTGCTCTTCTCCACCAGGACGACGCACGGAAAGTGATCACTGTCATGGTATCCCAGTGTGCTCCACCTGCATCCTGGTGCAATGGAGGGAGACACTAGGGCCAGGTCAATTACGCTGTCAGAATCCCCTTGTCGGGTTGCTATTCGGGTAACCTTTCCGTCGTTCAAGCATACTAGATCGGCAGACACTAGAGCATCCTCCAGGTCTTCCCCCTGTTTATTGGTAATTACATTTGCCCCACTGGTTTCCTCTGGCGTTGAAATCTCCACAGTAAAGGACTTTCTTTTCCTCAGTCTGGAGCAAACTCTGCCATTTCGCTGTATCCACCTTTCCATTGCAGGCGTACACATTGACAATCACAAAAACTGGGCCGGGCCCATCACTCTGACTGCGTGTACTTGTAGGTCGTCATTATCCCACTCAGACATGTCCACCTCAGACACCAGTATGTGGTCACGAACAAGAATGAGCTGTCCGAGGTGCCGTCTATTGTAGAAGGATTGGAAGCCCGCAATTTTAACCATCTCGTCACCGAGGTGTGTTTCCTGTAATACAACAATGTCGTTGCTGTAGAGGAGCTTCTCGAAAATGGGTCGGCGTTGACTGAACGAGGCGCAGTTCCAGTAGAGAACGCGAACATACTTTAAGCTGAGTCTCTCACATTTCAGTCGCTTCCTGCAGGCGCCACCGTGCTTGCCTGTTCGCGTTCTCCTTGTCCGTCTACGGGTTGTTTTGAATTGGTAGATAGTCGCCATCGGATGTTGAATACACCCTGAGGGAAGTCTGAACTCACGTGCATGTACTCCATTGCACGGTTCAGACCCCATTCCGATGAAACTTTCACATTATACGTGAGCGAAAATAGTTAATTTGCGCCATTCGCCTCAACGGACGAAAAAGCGTGCCGCCATTGTGGCTGTTTACACCGGAAGCAACTGAGAACAATATAACTCTAATGTTTTTTGCACTGGAACCCACAAAGACACAGAACTAAGGAAAGACCAAAAAACACATGGAGATGGGAGACAGGGCGCAAAGTTAAAAAGATGGTGAGGACTTAGGGAGAGCTGCATGCGACAGGAAGGATAGAACAACCTGGCGTGGGCTGGGTGAGGGCCTAATATCCAATGGGGCTAGGAAGGCAGAAGAAGAAGCTACCTGTAATAACAGATAATACAATGTGAATTATTTGCGCTACTAGTGGTAAAGAAAAGAAAATCCCTTTACTGATTGACTTAGTATGTTCTGATCAAATGTTGACAGCGTGAGCTCATTTACGTTCTGGGACCCCATTTTTGGAAAACAAGTAGACTCACTGCCTCTCCAACAAGAATGTCGTAGGAGTCGAGTAATTTGGTACTGCTCTTGAAGTCAGAGGCCCGATTTGCAACCAACTGCACACAAATAAAACGCTAAAACTAACGTACTCGCAAAACTTATGCCCTGGCACAAAGTCCAAATGAACAAACAACCAGGACTTTTTGCCGGCGCTTGCAGCCAGTGAGCGAAGAAGGAAGAATAAGAAGATATCACACTTTATTTAGGACCGAAGAGGTTAGTTTACATTGCCTTCGACTCTTCACTTATTTATAGTTTTTACACAAGGGTTATATTTTTTAATTTCGTTGAAATATTTTATCTACTCCTTTTTTTTAATAACTTTTAGCAGTTCTCGTTTTAATTACTACTTTCTCCAGAACATACGACTCATTTAATAAGCCCTATGTTGCGTGCTGATTTGAGGGAGTGAAATATTGTGGGAAGGGACAAAGTGGTATGATAGTTATTTCCTGGAGTTTAAGGGGATGTCCCGTAAACAGTGACAACATTGGCCCAAGTGGTGAGGGGGAGTCAATGTTGGGACCAGTGAGAATGTATTGTCACAAAAGAAGCATGAACGCCAGAGAAAGTAGATGCATGGGGTCACAGTAGGAGTTGACAATAATGGCTAACGTGACGCACAGAAGAAGTATGAATTACGTGCCAGAGTGATTCTCATGTACGCCTGAGCCACCCACATGAGTTATTCTCGTGTAGTCTGAGAACGCCCACATGAGCGTGATTCTCGTGTAGCTGAGAACGCCCACACGAGCGTGCCTCTCGTGTAACATCCGCCGCCCACATGGGTCCGGCAAGAATATATTGGGACTGCGTAGTCAGTCCCACAGTCAGAGTCAGAGAGAGTCAGTCAGTCAGTATCTCTCGAGTCAGATCGTGAGTACTCGAGTGAGAGTCAGAGAGAGATCTGAGTGAGAGTCTCTGTCACGGTACGGATCGAAGGTACAGTTCAGCTGGCGAAGTAAGGCCAAAGGGACTGGACGCTCCTATAGTAACTGTTCTGGGTGCACCTTAGATAGCAAACAACACCCTATTCTCTTGCTTATTTATATTTCCATAGATCTGATTCAATTCTCTAGCTACTTCTTCACAGACTGTAAAACCACATTAACAGGTTAAGCTCATTGTTTATTTTAAAGATCATTTTCATCGCACATCGGACATGACCATAAGTGTACCGATTTCTTTCTGAGTATGTCCCCAGGTGTTTTTTAGGCTAACATCTCCCATTATGTTCTGGCTGATGTAACGACGGGTATCCCCCTCATGGCTTTCCTGTCTCGCAACTCCAATTGGTAAACCCAGCGTATGCAATCTATTTAGTAAAAAATCGTTTTCCACGAAACCGAAATCCTCACAGCGTTTAGTCTCTCGAGTGGCATTGATGATGACTCTCCTGTCCATAGGTGGCCCAATGCTGATAGTCTTACTGCCAGCCTGGGCGTCTAATCTATCACTGTCTTTCACACCAGCATTCCATGGGACAAAATTGACAGTGATTTTGCGAAACGCTGTATCAGATGGAGCCACTGTTTCCGTTTGTAAAGTTTAGCCTGCAGTAAATACAGTTAGTTAGTTAGTTAGTTAGTTAGTTAGTTAGTTAGTTAGTTAGTTAGTTAGTTAGTTAGTTAGTTAGTTAGTTAGTTAGTTAGTTAGTTGGGTTATCATCATTGCACTCCGGACATGTCCATAGGTGCTCAGATCCTCCCCTCAGTATGAACCCCAACGTCCGATGGCTAATAGTACCAGTTCTATGTTGATTAACAAGTCTTCTGACGTGTCCGGTGTGCGTCTCGTTTTTTGCTGTGCCGATCTTAATTCCCAAGTCTGCCATTCTGGCGAGTGATGTGGATTCACTGCCACCAAAGTCCTCTATCCTTCCCATTTCTCTGAGGGCATTGATAATATCAGTATGATCCATAGGCCGACCGTCGGTAGTGATAGCGGATTCAGCCAACCTATCAATACAGTAAATACAGTATGAACATCAATGCAAACAAAGCAGAAACAATGAAAGTCAGTTAAACTCCTCTTCTACTACATATGCAGCTAAATGGTTCTTGTATGAATCAATCAAAAGAATGTAAATATATAGGAAGTATTATCATGGAAAATAACAAAATTGACAGAGAAACAGAAACCAGATGTGCGTAAGCAAGTGTTTTTATTTACCAACTGTCACTTTTATTCGATACCAAAAATATAATTATGAGCGGGTAAGGAAGGGGAAGGTGCAGATATTATAAATAGCATATTGATACCAACGCTGAGCTATTGGTGCTAAAAATGGGCATGATTTAAAGCCCGTATACGCAAAATCACCACTTGAGAGGGAAAAGCCGCCAACCCAACCAACCAAAATCGAGTAAATAATGACACATTGTTAGACAGATTGTGGGAACAACACCTTGTACTGAATTCATCGCGTAATAGTAGACTGAAGTGCTTTAGCCATCTCGTTACAAAATACAATATCAAAAACCATCAAGAACTACATCTCAGATGAACAGCTACAAAGCAACAGGACGGCCACGAAAACAATGGATCGACAACATTAAAGGCACTTTAAGCCTTCAAGACCTGACAATAGCCACTGCCAGCCAGCGGGCACTGGTTCGCAAATTATTTATCCCCACGGCCCTCAACGACAGAAGTGGTTTATAAAGATGACGATGATGATTAATTTTACTGTTTAGGTTTCATGACAATACAGTCTGGTTGAGTACATAACATTTGACAATTCAACAACAAATGTTTCAAGTAATATCCTAAGTGTTTTCTTCAATATCCAACATTCGGTACAATATCCTCAATGTTTCCTTCAATATCCAACATTTGGTACCTTAACAACTTTGACATAACTATTCATATCATAAAATGTAAATGGCACAAAACAGAAGAAGAAAAGTTATAAAAAAAATTTTAAAAAAACTTGCAAACGTATTTTTAACTCAAATAATTGTACCTCATATATTACTGCAATGAATAGATGTGCTGATTAGATTGAAGTCGCTGTCTCCAAAACTCAAGACAGGAAAAAAATCAACCATCAATGCCCCATGGAAAGAATTGTAGGCAGGGAAACTAAACATTGTACAACTAGGAAATGAGAAAATATTTCTTCAATTTTCCTCGTGTCAGAATAAATATAAGGTTGTTATTACTATCATAAATTAAAAAAACATCTCAAAGACTACTCTGTGGTGTTGGGTAAATACAGAGGTTGGCCAAAAGTTACCATGGAATTTCTGTGAGGTCAATTTCGGTACATTCAGTCTATGTCGGGGTACCAGACTTGGCATGCATATACCTAGTACTTGGCATTGATTATTTTCAGAAGTTCCATTTAATTCCTTTGCTGTTTACGTCTTGTTTTTATTTTCTGCGTTCGCCCTTAAAGGGGTATTTGGCACGTTGCGTTGTGGTTTACAACAAAGCTGCGATACTTGCGTTTGTTTGCCCCTACATCTGATTTCTACCAAGCTGTAAACCCGAACACAGGACGCAAGCCATTATTTTCAGGGCGAACTCAGAAAAAGAACATCCTAATATACAAACGATGCAGATCAGCTTCGTTGGTTCGGTCTGTCTTTGCTGAACACTGGTTGTCAACCTATAGTGACTGAACAATTTATGAACTAGATAGTTCCAACGACCACACTCAAGATGCATACAAACCTACAACTGTTAACCTAATAAGCATTAGGGGAAAAACAGCAGCAACAACAACGCGTTAAAGAACTGGTTGAGCACCAAAAAGTAAATCAAAGTCAAAATGTTGAGAGCATGCAGTTTACCTTTAGTAACATATGCTTGTGGGTCGTGGAGTATCTCACATGAAAACAAAAATAAAGTCTCTTGCGATGCAATGCTATATAAAGATTCTCATAATATCACGGAAAAAGACAGAAAAAGTTATGACATCCTAAAGATCTGAACATCAAGGACGATTGGCTAGTAAGTAGCATCTTGTCTTGGAAACTGAAATATTATGGCCATATCATAGGCTACGGAATAGAGAAAAAAAAAATAATAACAGACAGCAGGGTAGCAGGAATGAGGGGCATGGACCAACCAGCAAGAAGATGGGCACAGGATTAAGTGATACCTTTTGTGGGAAAGTGCACGAGGCATGAAAGCTGGAGAGAGAAAGAGTTTCTTTCAGCAGACTGTGATGAGAGCGACGATCTGTTGCTATTTGAAGCTGAATAACAAAGTCCGAAATCAGCTGTTCTACCTTTAGATACTATAAGTCGTCCCCATGTGGGATGCAATTTTGTGTTCTTTGAAGCCCCACCCTGGCTTCTGCCGGGGTCCCTGAATATAGCCGGGACATAGATATGGCCTAACTGCCGAAAGGGATATCTGGAATCTCTCCACGGGTGATCCTCATCCGCATGGTGGCACTTTGTGTCACCGAGTGTTTATCGCTTGTGTGATGTCCTGGTGGGTTACAACTACCTACCTACAACCTTTAGAGTGTAGGGCAAATTACCTTACTAGTTCACTGGGGATAGCACAAACAAAGATATAATCCGTCTCAATGATAGATTTATACTAGGACAAAGCTTTTATACAGGTCTTTCCGTCTTCGGATAAATCTTTTTCAACTTTCGCCATTAAATGGACGGCTGGCCTGTTGCTTTGTAGTTTCTAACCAAGCTGCGATTGCTACGCTCTTCGGCCCAACACATCCGATTTCAGCCAACCTCTAATTAGTAGCTTTTTTGCCACATGCTTGGGGGGGGGGGGGGGGGGAGGCTTTCGGTATGCCTATACCCCCTAACCCCCACCCCTCCCCCCCCCCTTTTTCCTTGTTAAATGTTGACGCATAAATCAGTTCAGGCAGATTAAACTCCCTGGCTTGACGGTGATGAGATAATGCTTCCGTCTGTTGGCCAGTCACCTTTCTGTCCGGCTTTGTTGTAGTGTCTAATTAGCAGGTCTCTAAATAAGTCTACCCCATGTTTAATGAGGTCTCCTGGGATGTGATCAGCTTCAGCTGTCATTCCATGTGTTATGGCTTGCTTGGCTTTTTCAATTTAACTTTTATGAAATGACCGAGGTCAGAGAAGGTCACCTGGTATCTCTCTGTTTTAAATTAATGCTTCTCTGTTATTTCAACAATTGCATGGTTTGGAATAGTGTCTTCTTCTTCTGCCTTTCTATCCCCCAGTGGAGCATAGGCCCTCAACCAACTCGCGCCAAATCGTTCTATCCTTCGCCATTACACTCCCCATGTAGCTCTCCCCATGTCCTCCCCGTCGATCTTACTTCATTCTCCAGCTCTCTTCTCCGTGTGTATTTTGGCCTTTCGTTATTCCTATGCCCCTGTGGGTTCCAATGCAAAGACATTCTAGTAATGCTATTCTCCTGTTTTCTCAGTGTGTATCCTATCCAATGCCAGCGTCTTTTCCTCACCTCTCGGTCCACTGGAGCCTGTTTTGTTCTCTCTCCAAGCCCTACATTAGTTATTCTATCATACCGTTTAATTCCCTTTATTCTGCGCAGGCACCAGTTAATGAATGTCTGTAATTTATTAGTAATTGCCTTAGTTGTTCTCCATGTTTCCGCCCCATACAAATAATTTACTTAGGGTTTAGCTCTCTGAGCACAAAACGGTTTCGTAGTGGATGCTTAGTGGAGGAAACGTCCACTGTGAATACAACCATGGAAGCGTCGTTTTCAAACAGATTAAATTTGTAGCGCAAATTTCCACTGAAAAAGTCTGACTGATTTCTTTAAAATGATTCAAACAAGTGTAAATACTGTCCACTTCCATGTGGGAGTGCTTTTCGTATATATATTTTTTTTAAAATTATTTTTTGAAGCCCCACCAAGGGGCCCTAGTATAACCCAACCTGTAGGTTGAAAGGGGATTTGTGGAACCTCCCCACGGTAATCCTCATCAGCATGCTGGTACTTTGTGCCACCGGGTGTTTATCGCTCTGTGTGATGTCCTAGTGGGGTGAAACAATCAATCTTATCAGACAACGGTCAGAACACATGGTGCGATGTTTGGTATTAGAGAAAGCCTAATCAGAGTTCATTGCATTAGTTATCCCATATAATTCCATATTTTCAGAACTGTAGTGTCGCACAAAGCGACTGTGACTTAAGCGAAGTCGCCTTGTCATTCCGATGTACCCGGTTCTATTCTTTTTAGCAGCACCTGCCTTGCGTTGGTTTAGATAGTGGTATCCAGAGCCGACTTTTGAGTAGCAATGACAAACCACTGAACGTAAAATTGCTTCCTAGTACCAGAAACTACAAACAAAAGTTGGGTTTGGCTCTAGGTCGGCCTATAAAGGATACGCAACTAACATTAACAAAAGACATGGTCGACCTGGGTCAAGTTTTTGATTATCTAGCCATCGAAGCTTCCATATATAGCATTTCCGTGTCATTGTCTTCATCATCATGTAACCGGTCCTTTCCAGAACGTCGCTCTCATCACGGTCTGCCTGAAAGAAACTCGGTCCTTCCCTCCTCGTGTACTTTCATATTCAAGGATTCACTTATATCCTGTGACCATCTTCGTGCTGGTCGGCCCCTGCCTTTCATTTCTGGTACCATGCCTTCTGCTAATATTTTCCCCCAATCCGCCATGGCGCTTGATATGACCAAAATATTCCAATTGAAGGCGGGGTCGACCTGGCAGCCGAGGTCTTTTTAAAAAAATGATGTCAAATATCGTCAGGACCCGACCCAGGAGCTTCCCATCCGCTAGTGAGTGTCTAGTGTCCCACCACTGAGGCTCACCGGTCTGCTATATAGGCTTAGAATGATATATTTTTTTTTTATGTCAGTGTGGTAAATCTTCAAATAGCACTAAGAAGGGGACAAATTGATCGATAGATCAAAGCAAATGCTCAATGCGCAAGTGAAGTGTAACGTGTCCTTTACTTGTTACTGTTACAAATATCCAGGGCATGCAGGACTACACTGTACAAACGGTGATGAGCATCTGATTTAGGAGAATCAATCGTGGGGGCACAAAGATGGATAAACAGTAAGCGATATTTATCTTCCAACGTCCTTGCTCAACGTGGCCAGTTTTAACATTCCAATAGAGATAATCTGTCATAAGTGAGATTAAAAGTTTCAGGTGACTTAACCGGCTTCTCAGAAAAGACAGAAAATCGAAATTTCAGCACAAGCAATGTGTTTGTCATACAGCATGTATCGATCCACGCAGCAACGAGAAATAAAGTAGTTTTGGCACCTTATGAGAAAGAAAATCAATCGATTACCGTTATTCTATGAAAGGTCTTCATTTAAAGCTAGAGAAACGCCAAGACATGAGACACAGAACGTCAAAAGTACCTCCCGTTAACAACACATCAAGCCTTATGAGGCAAACTAAGCGCTTTCTGTCCCAAGAGGTGCTAGCCGCTTTCAGCTTTCAGTTAAGAATCCAAACAATCGGCATTGAGTTCTTTAGATGAAAGATGTAGCCGAAACCTACAAAACCCTGCTCGAATCCGTCATCAAACTAGAAGTGAAAGACAAACACAGATAACCAACCACGGCACTGAGTCTACAACCTGGTATCATTGTGACGACAAAAGAAGAGGTTTCCAGGTGGATACAGCCCAAAATGGATACCAGAACATCCTTAAGAAGTGAAGACGACTGGCCTGATGACCGATTGATCTTTAAAAATTATGGGTCTAGCAAAAACAGAGAAATCTCCCCAAAAAAAATTTAATTTTTATTTACATAGCCACTTGAACCACGACTGCAGCTTACATTGGTCACAGTATACTGAAGAAATCTTACCATTTCGGGTGTGTTTTAATTTTCTTTTAAATTCGTGCACTTGGGATTTGTCGTTGGGATATGTTCCCCACGACAAATCCCAAGTGCACGAACCTTTCCTACTAAATGTATTCTACAGTGATAGTACTATAGTACTATAAGGAATGGGCCATCGATGGACAGGAGAGATAACAATGCCATACGATAGACTAAATGCTGGGAGGTTTTCAGTTTCGTGAACAATTACCTTTCACTGATTAGACTGCATGCCCTGGGTGTAAGAATTGAAACAGCGAGACTTTGTGTCCGTTATTAATTGGAGTTGTGTGAATGCATGCTAAAATGGTTCAAGTGTGTGTAAAAAGTTGACAGTGGTTGATTGAACAGCTGGTCTAAACAAAATAAGATCTTGTTGGTTTTCATGTTTCAAATGTCATAATCTTAAGATGTGATGTTTTTGTATGTGTGTATGTGTGTGTGTGTGTGTGTGTGTGTGAGACGAAACAAAAATTGTTTCATGCCAAAAGAACTTAAGTTATTAAAAACTGGAACATAAATGCTAGATGAAGCTCTTTATTGCTAAGTTGGTAAACTCTTTGCCTTGCGTTCTGAAGTTTATAGGTTCGTTCTGCTCACGAGAGTGGTTTTTTTTTTTAATAAGAAAGACACGTTTGTGCTTTGTGTGACACTCTCAGCAACCTGTTGGCTGTTCTGTGTTGAGAGAAAGAGCCATGTGGGATAATATCTGGTACAGCAAAGTCAGTTCTCTCAACATATTTCTTCAGGCAGATTTGTTGCAGATCTAAAACAACATGTCACCTTTGGTGTGGCCCATATGTAAGGACCTGAACGGTATATGCTGTTGGAATACAAAAACTGGAAGGCTGCACATGGTTTTCAGAAAGCCTGGCAGTTTCTTGCAGCTTTCTATGTTACGGATATGGTGATAGATAGAATGTTCCTATAACCAAGTGGTACTCTTGAGGAAGATGTAGTCAGTATTGTGCCAGCCATAGCTCCTGAATAGATCTAGTTAATATTGTGCCAGCCATAGTAGCTCCTGAATGGAAGATGTAGTCAGGATTATGCCAGCCATACTAGCTCCTGAATGGAAGATGTAATCAATATTGTGCCAGCCATAGTAGCTCCTGAATGGAGGATGTAATCAGTATTGTGCCAGCCATAGTAGCTCCTGAATAGATGTAGTTAATATTGTGCCAGACATAGTAGCTCCTGAATGGAAGATGTACTCAGTATAGTGCCAGCCATAGTAGCTCCTGAATGGAAGCTGTAGTCAGTATTGTGCCAGCCATACTAGCTCCTGAATGGAAGATGTAATCAGTATTGTGCCAGCCATAGTAGCTCCTGAATGGGAGATGTAGTCAGTATAGTGCCAGCCATACTAGCTCCTGAATGGAAGCTGTAGTCAGTATTGTGCCAGCCATAGTAGCTCCTGAATGGAAGCTGTAGTCAGTATTGTGCCAGCCATAGTAGCTCCTGAATGGAAGATGTAGTCAGTATTGTGCCAGCCATACTAGCTCCTGAATAGAAGATGTAGTCAGTATAGTGCCAGCCATAGTAGCTCCTGAATGGAAGATGTAGTCAGTATAGTGCCAGCCATAGTAGCTCCTGAATGGAAGATGTAGTCAGTATAGTGCCAGCCATAGTAGCTCCTGAATGGAAGATGTACTCAGTATAGTGCCAGACATAGTAGCTCCTGAATGGAAGATGTACTCAGTATAGTGCCAGCCATAGTAGCTCCTGAATGGGAGATGTAGTCAGTATAGTGCCAGCCATACTAGCTCCTGAATGGAATATGTAGTCAGTATTGTGCCAGCCATACTAGCTCCTGAATGGAAGATGTAGTCAGTATAGTGCCAGCCTTAGTAGCTCCTGAACCATGTCAGTCCCTGGCAAGCATTTAACTTTCTCAAGGATTGTTTTCGTAAAATAACAGACAGGGTCAAGTGATACTTTTATAGGACGAAAGAAATGAAACATATATATATAACACTGGAAAGGGTACAATGAGTTGATAAAAACATATCAAGACATCATAGCACTCTGGACATTCCCATGTGCACTCCATTCACATCTTCAGCAGCCACTGCATAATTCATTTTCCAATGGTACCATTAGAAATCTGATTTTTTTAAATCTCTTGTCTTTTCATTGACTGTCAGCCAGATCCCCTGCGCACTCCTCGCTGCCCCAGTCTGTTCAGACAATGATGATCTTATTGTGCCTCTGCTCTGTTCACTCGCTCCAAAAGAACCTTGACAACATTTAGCTTGTCTTGCATCAGTTTACCACCCAGTGGTAAAGAACAAGCCAGTTTGTCTGCCTGTTTGTTTCCCAACACACTTGAACATTCATCTAAGGGGAGTCGTAACAAAGACACAGGGAGTTACTTCGTACTGAATGAGTTCAGACAATTTGTGATGTCTGTATTCTATGGGACTAAAACCGTGTGCCTTCACAGAAAGCATCATCGTAAGAGGTGTTTATACACCTAGACCACTGGACTAACAGTTGTCTAATATGTGTGTTCTTCCATGCTTTAATGCTGAATTGCCCAACATCTCTTTTGGTCTCCTTTGTCCTCTCTTCACATCCTAATTTCCAGTTGCCATTGCAGACTTCAGGTTTTCCTTTCTCACTACATGCCTAGATAATGATTTGTCTTTTTTTTTTCTGTGGGAACACTACACTAATGCATCTAGTGACTTTTTGTGTGTGATCAAATGGTGGCCGCACAGAGTCCCTGACAGTGGGTGTATAATGTATACATGTATATGTTACTTTGTAAAGATCTTTTTGGTACCCAGTATGTGATTTTCCAACTGGAATACAGTCGTGTTCCATTACAGTCTGTAGTATCTGTTAATATGCATAGCAATGCAGTGTCTTTCACGTCTGCCTAGACTGTGTCAGAGAAAAGAAATCTGGCTCACGGTTTATGTCCTATGCCAGAATAGACACAAAGCAAATATCAGTTGCTGAAGAAAAAAGAAAAAAAAATTTTCTCAAGTGAGTCATAACATGTCAACTAGCAGAAGCAAACTAAATGGACTGAAGAAATGGGAACACCCAACCGAAACCCTAATACGGACATTGGTGAAAGAGATACTAGAGATGAGGCGCTGGATTTCATTCATGATACTGAAAACACGAAGGATGGAACGGAATGGAAGAAATAGACTGCAAGCCCGATGTGACATAATGGCCCAACATAATGATTTGCAGACTCAGAAAGTCGGAGAAAAATTTTCACACCAGTTAGGATGCATTAGGTATATACTGCTCTCATAGACCAGTCAACAGAAAGGTTTTGTCAACATCAAGCAGACTACCTTTACTACCCATGCTATTTTCTGGCACCCACTTTAGGCTGGGTGGACTGAGGAACCATGGCAGACAATAGTAGAACAGTAATTAATTTGATCACATGCTAGACATAACATCAGTGGCGAGCAACCATTGTAAAAGAGTAATTAGTTTGATCACATGCCAGACATAAAGTCACTGGGGAGCAACCATTGTTTTACAGTAAAACCTTGTTAGCACGAACTTGCTCTAGAGCACTGGGTTAACTTGGACAGTATTTTTCCCAGCAGGGATGTATATGGGAGGAGCAGCTAGTCAGACTGGTTGCAATCCTCAGGTTAGGTGGTTATCTGTACAGAAGAGTAGTTGGTCAAACAGGTTGCAATTCTGCGTAAGGTTAGGTGGTTATCTGTATAGAAGAGCAGCTG
>CAJHNH020008471.1:97464-162464 GCA_905116865.2 Candidula unifasciata
CTCTGGCGATGATCCCAGGATCTTCGTTCCCCTCTCCAAAAATTGCGCTCGTAACTGAGTATCGCAGCCGGGAAATGAATCCACGACCTTTCAAAGCTCAAGGCAGATGGCTTGACCACTTCGCCACATTCCCGCATTTTAGGTCCCAAGACCCCCCTGTCTACATTGCAAAAATTTTAAAATATAACTAGTAGTGGGAGGAATGCAATGTTATCAGTCTCCTAGTTAGCCTAAAATATTTATATCACAAACTCCAATTTTCGGTTTTCTTGGAATTTGTATTACAAGGGTTTACTGTAACTTGTCATTTAAAGTTTTGCATTGCAATTCGTTGTACTGGTCATGATTCTTATAACGTATGGCTTGTTTTGTGTCGACCTTTGTTGATTGTGTGTTGGTGCTAAAAACAACATCCTTCCTGCTCCAGTACAACCCCACATTTGTGTGTTCTGTTCTGCAGACTTTGTCCCTTGTAATTGTATATTGTTTAAACATTGACGCTGAATTTGCAAGAGCTTGTACATAATTAAGCTCAGAAATCATATTGTTCGTGTTTTGTAGTTGAATCTGAGAACTAATCTTTTCTCTTTTCAGCTTAATTTTTTTTTTATTTTGTGTGTGTTAAATAGTAGTTGTCTTGTGTTCTTTGTGAGGTTTCCTATTTGGTTTTGCAGGGTTTTTTTTTTTTTTTATGTGGTTAAGTAAAAGAGCCTGGATTCAAACTGGTCTTCGTGGCAATGTCTGTTCAGACAGGGTCTTTAGTTTGGCTTCCTTTTGCCGCTTTGTACAGGCTTTCTGAGGTGTTGTTAATTGTGAGGAAAATATACATGAGAACACAAACACTAGTCACGCAGAGAAAGCATGCATGCAGTGAGCAGTTCAAATCTCAAGGGTATAGTATATTTTTTATAACATGTTAAACTGGAAATGCTTAACCCACAGTAGGTGCCATTTTTTAAAATTGAAAATGCTTAACCTAGTGTATACAATGTTTAGTTAAAAAATGCTTGACCCAGTGGCCCGACTGTTCTATTCTAGCACCCCACAACCTAAATGTTTCAGCTGTCTTTGACTGACATCCAAGTGCTGTAGCAGTTACTTGGAAGTCACACAGAAGCTCTGCTGTCTCCTTGTGATGTATTGCAATAGATCCTGTTATCTAGCTTGTGCAGTTACCCAAAAAATCATGCCCAAATTACCTTGTAGCAGCTTAGATCAAATTTAACTAACAACCCCCCCCCCCACCCCCACCCCCCAATAAAAGCTGTCATCTTGATGTATAAATAAACACTGACTGCATTTAATCTTGGTTTATTGCTGATTTCCAGTTTGTATGGTGACCTGGGTTTATTGCTGATTTAAAGTTTGTATGGTGACCTGGGTTTATTGTGTCCTAAATTGTGTACCTTCTTCACAATGGTGGTTGGATGCAGTGCATCCTCTTTTTGAGAATATTTTGAGGTGAGGCTACAGTGTCTTCCACAGTGCGACACTCTTACCTACTAACCTGAAATCCAGGAGACACTTTATTTTCTAAACAGTTTACTGTGGAAATTGAACATTGTTGCTCAGCAGTTGTTAAATACATTTACCAGCCTTTGAGTTACAGTCCCAGATTGCTAAGGATAAAATTCATGTGAATGTTGGAATATTTGTATGGTTTGGAAAAGGATGTTGGGAGGGGAGGGGGGGGGGGTGGGGTGTTCAAAACAGTCAAATGTTTTGAGGACACACGATAAATCCTGAGGACAACTACCAGTTTAAGCATCAAAGACCACATGACAAACGGTACTATCAAACACAGTATAAGTTTTAACATTCAAAAGCAGGAAAAGTATAGCTTGGGTATATTGTTAGAATGCAGCAGTACCTGTTACCACCAGAGGTGTTACAAATAAGGGCGTGATATGAGAGCACGTCTGTGCTCATGAAGAAAATGGATTGATGGCGTTAAAGATATTGTGCACTCTGATGCCATAACAATAACAAGACCAGCAGAACATTTAAGAGGAAGACCAAGAAAGACATCGATAAATGGCGTAGCGGAAACCTGCAAAAAGATCAGCAAATCCATCTACAGAAAACTACGATACTGGGCTGCTGTCTGTATCAGTGAGATGACAAAAGAAGAAGAAGCCACCAAGTACTGGGCCACAAACTTTTCCAGTTTAAACAATAGCAGAATTAAAAACAATTTAACAGTTAAATTTCAGTATTAAACAACAGTTAGATTTCAACAGTTTCACCGACAGTTAGATTTCAACAATTTAACTAGTTGAGACAAGAGTGAGAAAACATGCTATCAAAATATAGGAACAACACCTTGCATCTTCTTCTACCTCCCTCTCCTCCTTAGCCTCCCCTCATATTCCTCTTCATCATCTTCCGTCTTCTCTTTTTTTCCCACTTCCTTTTTTCCACATTCTCCTTCCCTGCGTACCTCATAGCAAAAAATGTCTTCTCATGTATAATTGGCTGTTCTCGGTGCACTTGTCCCATCTTTTTCGTCGTCGTAACGTTGCCATTTGTTCATGTTTCTTCTGCATGACCCTCTGCGGCAGTTGCTACCAATTCATTTTCGTCAGATGGCCAGATCATCCCAATACCTTGTAATCATCATCATCAATTGCCTTGACGACGGGCGTGGGCGATCATGCCTCTCCAGTCTACGACCTGCAACTGTGTGTATCAGATCACGTGTTGACACTACTCAGTGTCATGACAAAAAGCTGTCAAGATTTTGTTGTCCCTCTTTCTACAAATCTTTCCAATGGTTCCAGCATGTTCCATTTTCCCTCTTCTCATAGCATGGCCAAAAAAAATTAGGGACTGTCTCTTGTAATAGATACATTAAAAAGTAGAAGATCTCATGGTTTGGGCAACTCTTAATAAAAAGCAACACCGACACAACCCCAAGAGTTAACATCTAGGAGAAGCGAACATAATAGCCATGGGGGACCCAAGAAGAAGAAGATGGATTGATGACATTACAGACATTGTGCATCAACACGAAAGTCATTCTGTTCCAGAGTAACAGAAAAAGACGGTCACCATGAGACACCATTGTGTTCCTCCTGTTGCACTAGTACTTGGTGACGGGACTTGATACACAGAAAGAAGAAGATAGACTGATGACATTACAGACAGTGTGCATCAACACGAAATTACAAGGGACAGCGAAAACCTTCCAAGTCTAGATCATGACATATCCCTCAACATTATGCTTTAGGACATATATGGAAGATTACCATCTAGCCCAGCGGTTCTCAACTTATGTGTCGCGACCCTTTTTAGTGTGTAGGTCGAACGACCCTTTCACATGGGTCGCCAAAGACCATCGCAGAGCAAATATTCATTGAAAAAAATGAAGTAGAAAAGAAATGTATGGTTTTTGGTCGCACAAACCAGGATTTGGGTACCAGGATGTATGTCCTGGGGAAGTAAAGACGGCCGCGCGTAATGTCGACCACATTACACACCTAGTGCCGATTGGTCTCTAAAAAATGTGGGTGTTCTTCCAATATGTCCTATGCGCCGAAAGGCGTGAAAAGGGAACTTTCCTTTTTTTTTTTTTTTTTTTTTTTGACAACATGAGTCAAAATGTATTAAAGGGTTGCCACAACATGATGAACTGTATTAAAGGGTCGCCACAACATGATGGACTGTTTTAAAGGGTCGCCACAACATGATGAACTGTATTAAAGGGTCGCCACAACATGAGGAACTGTATTAAAGGGTCGCCACAACATGAGGAACTGTATTAAAGGGTCGCCACAACATGATGAACTGTATTAAAGGGTCGCCACAATATGATGAACTGTATTAAAGGGTCGCCACAATATGAGGAACTGTATTAAAGGGTCGCCACAACATGATGAACTGTATTAAAGGGTCGCCACAACATGAGGAACTGTATTAAAGGGTCGCCACAACATGATGAACTGTATTAAAGGGTCGCCACAACATGAGGAACTGTATTAAAGGGTCGCCACAACTTGATGAACTGTATTAAAGGGTCGCCACAACATGATGCACTGTATTAAAGGGTCGCCACAACACGATGAACTGTATTAAAGGGTCGCCACAACATGATGAACTGTATTAAAGGGTCGCCACAACATGATGAACTGTATTAAAGGGTCGCCACAACATGATGAACTGTATTAAGGGTCGCCACAACATGAGGAGCTGTATTAAAGGGTCGCCACAACATAAGGAACTGTATTAAAGGGTCGCCACTACATGAGGAACTGTATTAAAGGGTCGCCACAACATGAGGTACTGTATTAAAGGGTTGCGGCTTTAGTAAGGTTGAGAACTACTGATCTAGCTTCTTTATCACTATTCTTTGCCTGTCAATATAATTCCAATACGACAGTGGTTCTCAACCTTCCTAATGCCGAGATCCTTCAATACGGTTCCTCAAGTTGTGGTGACCCCCAACGAAACAACTGTTTTCGTTGCTACTTCATAACTTCAATGAATACGTGTTTTCGATGGTCTTTGGCGACCCCTATGAAATGGGCGTTCGACCCACAGACTAAGAACCGCTGCAACAAGGTCTTATTCCAACTTTCTCTCTAATGCTAGTATTCGTAACCCTGTACCTTCTTGTGTTGTCAATGATCTGACAGAGACAGCGAATTTCACGTTTAGTTATGTTATGTTCTAGTGACCTACTAATTGTCAATGACCTGAGAACCAATACCAGTTATTTTAAAAATCCGCCTCGGTACAAGGATATATGTTCACAGAAAAAGAAAAGGTGTATGCGTTTACAATCAGAAGGTTATGATCAACTCGTTGCTCCTATATGCCATGAGGAAAAACAGAGCACACGTGATTATGTCGCAAGTGTTTTAACGTCGATATCCCCTTAATAGAGTATTTTCAAATTTGTAAGAATGTTTATATTTAACATTTTTCTTTCTTTGCTCTTGCTGATGAGGGCCTTGTTGTCGGGAAGTTTCATCTCCCGCGAGAGACCATGCTGACTTTTTTAATACTTTTTTTTTTTTTTTTTCAACTCCCCTGTTACAACGAAGAAATATACTGACCTCTGGCATCTAGGTCGACCTTTTACAACGAAGAAATATACTGACTTTTGGCTTCTAGGTCGACCAGACCTTCTTCAATGGGTACCAGTAAATGTCCTGGAAAGTAAAGGCAGCTTTTGTGTTATGCTGACCACATCATCCATCAAATGCCCACTGGTCTAAAAGTATGAATCTAGCAACTTATGCACCAATGGCACGAAAAGAGCCATATACCATACACCAGTGTTTTTCAACTAAGTAATTTTGAAGCGCCATGCCGGGGGCCGCAATATAACCTACCTTTTGAACGCGGTTTATGGGACCTCTCCTCATCCGCATAGTGACACTTTGTGTAACCGGGTGTTTATCGCTCTGTGTGATGTCTTGGTAGGGTAAAATTTACTTACTGACTACTTCAACTAAGTTTATTAAGGGGCCAAGCTGTTCAACACATGGAACATCACAGGCCACAGTCCACACATAGAAAGATCATTTTAAAACAATTCAACAGGCAGTGATTCGAGGACCACTTATTAGGCCTCCGCGGGCCATATTTTGCCGCGAGCCGCCAGTTCAATAGCTCTGCTATAGAGCACACCATGTTTTTTTTTTTTTTACTTTTTTTGCAGGGGGCTGCCGAGGTCTAGCGTCTAGACGCCCTCCTGTGGATAAGAAGGTCGTGGGTTCGGTTCCTGACAGGGTCTGACTTTTTCAAATTGACCTTGGCTCCCAGGTCGACCCAGCCTTGAGTGGGTACCAGGTACCGTCCTGGGAAGTAAAGGCGGCCGGCGTGATGTCTACCACATCATCCACCAAGCGCTGTTTCGTCTATAAAATATACGTCTAGCCCTATATACCCAATACGCCTGAGGGCATGGAAAAAGTTCCTTTACTTTATTTACTTTTTGTCAGTTTACAAAAGAAACTTGGTCTTCCAGTGATCACTTCCGCTGTGTATTTAGCCTCTTTCAAACTAATGCACTGGTGATTTTTTTTTTTTAAATTTCTTTAATTTGCTGTTTCGGGCCTGTAACCTGAAGGTTTGACAACCAGTGGTTGAAAGAGAAGGAGCCACGTTTGACAACCAGTTGTTGAAAGCGAAGGAGGCACTTTCTGCATGCCAGTCCAACAGCAACAAATTCCAGGCACCCCCTCCCCCCTTTCAGCCGCATAAAAGTTATACTGGGGCATCTTAAGGATTTAGAAAGTAATCTATTGTCCTTTTGTGGGTGACAGAGTGTCCCCCCAAGTTTTCTTTGGACATCCGCTATGACATCATCTGGGCCTGATAAAGTTACATCTATGCTCAGTGGGGCGGTAAAATTCATTATCAGGCGAGGGGAAAAGACAAAATAAATGCCATAATCTTCCAGCAGTTCCCAGAAGAAAAAGAAAAAAAGCGTAACATAACTGAAAGCACAAAAAGACATGGAACAGAGCCTAACTGGGTGCTAAAAATGGAGCGGAAGTGTGATTCAATTTAAAGCTTTTATGTCACATTTTCCCATTTACCCACTTAATTTAGGCAGCCTCTCAGGAGAAGATCAAAATCATCACGTAATATGTCGCGCGTCGCTATCTGGGTGTCTATGGTACTTTTTGTGCAAACATCTGGCTGGACTGTTGTGGATGTAACTCTATGAAGAATTGAAGCTAGGAAAAGTCGACTAAATTGGGTTTTCCTTTGAAGTTTGATGCGGCTGTCTAAAAGGCAGAGAACCAACAGTCTGCATACAAATAAGCCACATCTGTAAAGCAGATGTGCACACATAAAGTTCTAGATCAAGTCCATAGTCAAGCAAAGGGCAAACAACGAGAACTGCTGGCCAGTTTACAACAAATAAACGTTAAGAGGAAGAAAAGAAGAAGAAGACGAAGGGTTTCTCTCGGACACTACCGTTTCCTAAATCCATCTGCTTCCCATTTCGGTGTCTGATAACTCTGCTCGCGTCTTCTCGAGATGTATCCAGCCGAGGGCGGTAATAAAGGATACATAAAGTTGCTACTTGAAAATAAAGAAGCTAGATCAGTGGTTCTCAACCTTACTAAAGCCGCAACCCTTTAATACAGTTCATCGTGTTGTGGCGACCCTTTAATACAGTTCATCATGTTGTGGCAACCCTTTAATACAGTTCATCATGTTGTGGCGACCCTTTAATACAGTTCATCATGTTGTGGCAACCCTTTAATACAGTTCATCAAGTTGTTGCGACCCTTTAATACAGTTCATCATGTTGTGGCGACCCTTTAATACAGTTCATCATGTTGTGGCGACCCTTTAATACAGTTCATCATGTTGTGGCGACCCTTTAATACAGTTCATCATGTTGTGGCGACCCTTTAATACAGTTCATCATGTTGTGGCGACCCTTTAATACAGTTCATTATGTTGTGGCGACCCTTTAATACAGTTCATCATGTTGTGGCAACCCTTTAATACATTTTGACTCATGATGTCAAAAAAAAAAAAAAAAAAAAAATTAAAGAGCCCTTTTCACGCCTTTCGGCGCATAGGACATATTGGAAGAACACCCACATTTTTTAGAGACCAATCGGCACTAGGTGTGTAATGTGGTCGACATTACGCGCGGCCGTCTTTACTTCCCCAGGACATACATCCTGGTACCCAAATCCAGGTTTGTGCGACCAAAAACCATACATTTCTTTTCTACTTCATTTCTTCAATGAATATTTTCTCTGCGATGGTCTTTGGCGACCCATGTGAAAGGGTCGTTCGACCTACACACTAAAAAGGGTCGCGACCCATAAGTTGAGAACCGCTGGGCTAGATCGTAATCTTCCATATATGTCATAAAGCATAATGTTGAGGGATATGTCATGATCTAGACTTGGAAGGTTTTCGCTGTCCCTTGTAATTTCGTGTTGATGCACACTGTCTGTAATGTCATCAGTCTATCTTCTTCTTTTTGTGTATCCAGTCCGGTCACCAAGTACTAGTGCAACAGGAGGAACACAATGGTGTCTCATGGTGAGCTTCTTTTTCTGTTACTCTGGAACAGAATGACTTTCGTGTTGATGCACAATGTCTGTAATGTCATCAATCCATCTTCTTCTTCTTGGGTCCCCCATGGCTATTATGTTCGCTTCTCCTAGATGTTAACTCTTGGGGTTGTGTCGGTGATGCTTTTTATTAAGAGTTGCCCAAACCATGAGATCTTCTACTTTTTAATGTATCTATTACAAGAGACAGTCCCTAATTTTTTTTGACCATGCTATGAGAAGAGGGAAAATGGAACATGCTGGGACCATTGGAAAGATTTATACAGACAACAAAATTTTGATTGTTTTAAATTTCGCTATTGTTTAAACTCGAAAAGTTTGTGGCCCAGTACTTGGTGGCTTCTTCTTCTTTTTTTTTATCTCACTGATACCAGGCAGCAGCCCAGTATCGTAGTTTTCTCTAGATGGATTTGCTCATATTTTTGCAGGTTTCCGCTACGCTATTTATCCATGTCTTTCTTGGTTTTCCTCTCATATGTTCTGCTGGCACATGTTATTGTTATGGAATCAGGATGCACAATATTTTTAACGCCATCAATCCATTTTCTTCATGAGCACACACGTGCTCTCGTATCACGCCCTTATCTGTTTGTAACACCTCTGGTGGTAAGATGCACTGCTGTATTCTAACAATATGCCCAAACTATACACTTTTCGTGCTTTTGAATGTTCAAACTTGTACACTGTGTTGTTCCCACGTGTTTGATAGTACCGTTTCTCATTTGGTCTTTGATGCTTACACTGGTAGTTGTCCACAGGATTTTATTGTGTGTCCTCAAAACATTTGACTGATTTACACCCTCCCCTTTCTTTCCCCCCCCCCTTCCCCCCCCCCCCCCCCCCCCCCCCCCCCCACCCTTTTCCAAACCATACAAATATTTTAACAATCACATGAATTTTTATCCTTAGCAATCTGGGACTGTAACTCAAAGGCTGGTAAATGCATTTAACAGCTGCTGAGCAACAATGTTCAATTTCCACAGCAAACTGTTTAGAAAATGACGAGTCTCCTGGATTTCAGGTTAGTAGGTAAGAGTGTCGCACTGTGGAAGACACTGTAGCCTCACCTCAAAATATTCTCAAACAGCGGATGCACTGCATCCAACCTCCATTGTGAAGAAGACACACAATTTAGGACACAATAAACCCAGGTCACCATACAAACTGGAAATCAGCAATACACCCAGGTCACCATACAAACTGGAAATCAGCAATAAACCCAGGTCACCATACAAACTGGAAATCAGCAATAAACCCAGGTCACCATACAAACTGGAAATCAGCAATAAACCAAGATTAAATGCAGTCAGTGTTTATTTATTCATTATGATGACAGCTTTTTATTGGGGGGGGGGGGGGGGGGTATTTAAATTTTATCTAAGCTGCTACAAGGTAATTTAGACATGATTTTTTGGGGAACTGCACAAGCTAGATAACAGGATCTATTGCAATACATCACAAGGAGACAGCAGAGCTTCTGTGTGACTTCCAAGTAACTGCTACAGCACTTGGATGTCAGTCAAAGACAGCTGAAACATTTAGGCTGGGGGTGCTAGAATTGAACAGTCGGGCCACTGGGTCAAGCATTTTTTAACTAAACATTGTATACACTAGGTTAAGCATTTTCAATTTTAAAAAATGGCACCTACTGTGGGTTAAGCATTTCCAGTTTAACATGTTATAAAAAAATATACTATACCCTTGAGTTTTGAACTGCTCAGGGCATGCATGCTTCCTCTGCATGACTAGCGTTTGTGTTCTCGTGTATATTTTCTGCACAATTAACAACACCTCAGAAAGCCTGTACAAAGCGGCAAATGGAAGCCAAACTTAAGACCCTGTCTGCACAGACATTGCTACGAAGACCAGTTTAAAACCAGGCTCTTTTACTTATTCACATTTGGAAAAAATAAAAACATGCAAAACCAAATAGTAAACCTCACAAAGAACACAAGACAACTACTATTTAACACACACAAAATAAATAAAAAATTAAGCTGAAAAGAGGAAAGATTAGTTCTCAGATTCAACTACAAAACACGAACAATATGATTTCTGAGCTTAATTATGTACAAGCTCTTGCAAATTCAGCGTCAATGTTTAAATAATATACAATTACAAGGGACAAAGTCTGCAGACAGACACACAAATGTGGGGTTACTGGAGCAGGATGTTGTTTTAGCACCAACACACAATCAACAAAGGTCGACACAAAACAAGCCATACGTTATAAGAATCATGACCAGTACAACGAATTGCAATGCAAAACTTTAAATGACAAGTTACAGTAAACCCTTGTGAACACAAATTCCAAGAGACCGAAAATTGAGTTTGTGATATAAATATTTTAGGCTAACTAGAGACTGATAACATTGCATTCCTACCACTACTAGCTATATTTTAAAATTTTGCAATGTAGACAGGGGGGTCTTGGGACCTAAATGCGGGAATGTGGCGAAGTGGTCAAGCCATCTGCCTTGAGCTTTGAAGGTCGTGGATTCATTTCCCGGCTGCGATACTCAGTTTACGAGCGCAATTTTGACGAAGATTCCTGGGATCATCGCCAGAGTTTGTGCTTTTTGCGATGGTCTCTGCAGAATGGCTAGCCATCCTGCAGTGAGACTGAGCCATATGGAATAAAACCTGGTGCAATGAAGTCCATCCTCCCAACTTAAACTTTGTGCAGGTCAGGATTCTACTTTCATTCCCAACAGAAAAATCCACAATCTTACTCAGGATTGCAACCTGTTGACCAGCTGTTCTTCTACACAGATAACCACCTAAACTTACCCAGGATTGCAACCTGTTGACCAGCTGTTCTTCTACACAGATAACCACCTTAACTTACCCAGGATTGCAACCTGTTCTTCTACACAGATAACCACCTAAACTTACTCAGGATTGCAACCTGTTGACCAGCTGTTCTTCTACACAGATAACCACCTAAACTTACCCAGGATTGCAACCTGTTGACCAGCTGTTCTTCTACACAGATAACCACCTGAACTTACCCAGGATTGCAACCTGTTGACCAGCTGTTCTTCTACACAGATAACCACCTAAACTTACCCAGGATTGCAACCTGTTGACCAGCTGTTCTTCTACACAGATAACCACCTGAACTTTCCCTGGATTGCAACCTGTTGACCAGCTGTTCTTCTACACAGATAACCACCTAAACTTACTCAGGATTGCAACCTGTTGACCAGCTGTTCTTCTACACAGATAACCACTTAAACTTACTCAGGATTGCAACCTGTTGAACAGCTGTTCTTCTACACAGATAACCACCTAAACTTAGGATTGCAACCTGTTGACCAGCTGTTCTTCTACACAGATAACCACCTAAACTTACTCAGGATTGCAACCTGTTGACCAGCTGTTCTTCTACACAGATAACCACCTAAACTTACCCAGGATTGCAACCTGTTGGACCAGCAACTGTTCTATACAGATAACCACCTAACCTAACTGAGGATTGCAACCTGTCTGACTAGCTGCTCCTCCCATATACACCCCTGCTGGGACCAAAATGCTGTCCATGTTAACCCAGTGCTCTAGAGCAAGTTCGTGCTAACAAGGTTTTACTGTAAAACAATGGTTGCTCGCCACTGACGTTATGTCTGGCATGTGATCAAACTAATTACTGTTCTACTTTTGTCTGCCATGGTTCCTCAGTCCACCCAGCCTAAAGTGGGTGCCAGAAAATAGCATGGGTAGTAAACGTAGCCTGCATGATGTTGACAAAACCTATGTGTTGACTGGTCTATGAGAGCATTATATACCTAATGCATCCTAACTGGTTTGAAAATATTTCTTGACTTACGAGTCTGCAAATCATTATGTTGGGCCATTATGTCACATCGGGCTTGCAGTCTATTTCTTCCATTCCGTTCCATCCTGTGTGTTTTCAGTATCATGAATGAAATCCAGGGCCTCATCTCTAGTATCTCTTTCACCAATGTCTGTGTTAGGGTTTCGGTTGGGTGTCCTCATTTCCTCAGTCCATTTAGTTTGCTTCTGCTAGTTGACATGTTATGACTCACTTAAGCATATTTTTTTTAAATTTTTCTCCAGCAACTGATATTTGCTTTGTGTCTATTCTGGCATAGGACATAAACTGTGAGCCAGATTTCTTCTCTCTGACACAGTCTAGGCAGACGTGAAAGACACTGCATTGCTATGCATATTAAGAGATACTATAGACTGTAATGGAACACGACTGTATTCCAGTTGGAAAATCACATACTGGGTACCAAAAAGATCTTTACAAAGTAACATATACATGTATATATTATACACCTACTGTCAGGGTCTCTGAGCGGCCGTCATTTGATCACACACAAACAGTCACTAGATGCATTAGTGTAGTGTTCCCACAGAAAAAAAAAGACAAATAATTATCTAAGCATGTAGTGAGAAAGGGAAACCTGAAGTCTGCAATGGCAACTGGAAATTAGGATGTGAAGAGAGGACAAAGGAGACCAAAAGAGATGTTGGGCAATTCAGCATTAAAGCATGGAAGAACACACATATTAGACAACTGTTAGTCCAGTGGTCTAGGTGTATAAACACCTCTTACGATGATGCTTTCTGTGAAGGCACACAGTTTTAGTCCCATAGAATACAGACATCACAAATTGTCTGAACTCATTGATTACTAAGTAACTCCCTGTGTCTTTGTTACGACTCCCCTTAGATGAATGTTTAAGTGTGTTGGGAAACAAACAGGCAGACAAACTGGCTTGTTCTTTACCACTGGGTGGTAAACTGATGCAAGACAAGCTAAATGTTGTCAAGGTTCTTTTGGAGCGAGTGAACAGAGCAGAGGCACAATAAGATCATCATTGTCTGAACAGACTGGGGCAGCGAGGAGTGCTTAGGGGATCTGGCTGACAGTCAATGAAAAGACAAGAGATAAAAAAAATCAGATTTCTAATGGTACCATTGGAAAATGAATTATGCAGTGGCTGCTGAAGATGTGGATGGAGTGCATATGGGAATGTCCAGAGTGCTATGATGTCTTGATATGTTTTCATCAACTCATTGCGCCCTTTCTAGTGTAATATATATATGTTTCATTTCTTTCGTCCTATAAAAGAATAACTTGACCCTATCTGTTATTTTACGAAAACAATCCTTGAGAAAGTTAAATGCTTGCCAGGGACTGACATGGTTCAGGAGCTAGTATGGCTGGCACAATACTGACTACATATTCCGTGCAGGAGCTAGTATGGCTGGCACAATACTGACTACATATTCCATTCAGGAGCTAGTATGGCTGGCACAATACTGAATACATATTCCATTCAGGAGCTACTATAGCTGGCAAAAGCCTGACTACATCTTCCATTCAGGAGCTAGTATGGCTGGCACTATACTGACTACATATTCCATTTAGGAGCTACTATGGCTGGCACAATCCTGACTACATCTTCCATTCAGGAGCTAGTATGGCTGGCACAATACTGACTACATCTTCCATTCAGGAGCTACTATGGCTGGCACAATACTGACATCATCTTCCATTCAGGAGCTACTATGGCTGGCACAATACTGACTACATCTTCCATTCAGGAGCTAGTATGGCTGGCACTATACTGACTACATCTTCCATTCAGGAGCTAGCATGGCTGGCACAATCCTGACTACATCTTCCATTCGAAGCTAGTATGGCTGGCACTATACTGATTACATCTTCCATTCAGGAGCTACTATGGCTGGCACTAGCCTGACTACATCTTCCATTCAGGAGCTAGTATGGCTGGCACAATCCTGACATCTTCCATTCAGGAGCTAGTATGGCTGGCACAATACTGACTACATATTCCATTCAGGAGCTAGTATGGCTGGCACTATACTGACTACATATTCCATTTAGGAGCTACTATGGCTGGCACAATCCTGACTACATCTTCCATTCAGGAGCTAGTATGGCTGGCACAATACTGACTACATCTTCCATTCAGGAGCTACTATGGCTGGCACAATACTGACTACATCTTCCATTCAGGAGCTACTATGGCTGGCACTATACTGACTACATCTTCCATTCAGGAGCTAGCATGACTGGCACAATCCTGACTACATCTTCCATTCAGGAGCTACTATGGCTGGCACAATACTGACTACATCTTCCATTCAGGAGCTAGTATGGCTGGCACTATACTGACTACATCTTCCATTCAGGAGCTAGTATGGCTGGCACTATACTGATTACATCTTCCATTCAGGAGCTACTATGGCTGGCACTATACTGACTACATCTTCCATTCAGGAGCTAGTATGGCTGGCACAATCCTGACATCTTCCATTCAGGAGCTAGTATGGCTGGCACTATACTGACTACATCTTCCATTTAGGAGCTACTATGGCTGGCACAATACTGACTACATCTCCCATGCAGGAGCTACTATGGCTGGCACAATACTGACTACATCTCCCATGCAGGAGCTACTATGGCTGGCACAATACTGACTACATCTCCCATTCAGGAGCTACTATGGCTGGCACAATCCTGACTAGATCTTCCTCAAGAGTACCACTTGGTTATAGGAACATTCTATCTATCACCATATCCCTAACACAGAAAGTTGCAAAAAACTGCCAGGCTTTCTGAAAACCATGTGCAGCCTTCCAGTTTTTGTTTTCCAACAGCATATACCGTTCAGGTCCTTACATATGGGCCACAACAAAGGTGACATTATGTTTTACATCTGCAACAAATCTGCCTGAAGAAATATGTTGAGAGAACTGACTTTGCTGCACCAGATATTATCCCACATGGCTCTCTCTCTCAACACAGAACAGCCAACAGGTTGCTGAGAATGTCACACAAAGCACAAACATGTCTTATAAAAAAAAACCACTCTTGTGAACAGAACGAACCTATAAACTTCAGAACGCAAGGCAAACAGTTTACCCACTTAGCAATAAAGTGCTTCATCTAGCAACGAAAGAAGTCTTTTCATTTATGTTCCAGTTTTTAATAACTTAGTTCTTTTGGCAGGAAACAATTTTTGTTTCATTGTCTCACACACACAAAAACATCACATCTAAAGATTATGACATTTAAAACATGAAAACCGACAAGATCTTGTTTTGTCTAGGCCAGCTGTTCATTCAATCAACTTTTTACACACACTTGAACCATTTTAGCATGCATTCACACAACTCCAATTAATAACGGACACAAAGTTAACCATCACTTCCAAATCAATCAAAAGTACAAAGTGTTAATAAACAAATTAAAGACGATTCATTAAGAAAAATTCAAAAAAAGGACCGAACGTGCACAATTTGTGTTTCTTTTAATAAAAATAACTGGCTGACACAAATACGAACTTAGTGAACAAAAACAACAAACAAAAGAAATGTGGTGGGTTTATTCTTATGACCAGATGGGTGGAAAAATGTTACATCCACATGAAAATAAGTAAAACCAGACTGTAGATGAATTACTATCACTTCACATTACGAATGCAAAATATGTATAACAGGACACGTAATATAATGTTGTTAGTAGTAACTTTCACGGTTTCCATCACAAATAAGATTAGTAATATCAGATGTGAATGTGTAGACACTTCTAGCCTTAAAGTCTGAAAATAATGAGATGAATAATGCAATAACTTCCGTTAACTTGAAAAGTAAATAAAGAGCCAAAACATGTAGAGGACCTTTCGTTAGACCAGTGACAGATCCGGGATTTGATGAGAGAAACATAATTTTGTAGACCAGATGCTCTAAATAGCTGATGTGGTCAAGATCATGTTGGCTATAATTACATTCCAGGACATCGTCTGCTGTCCATTTCAAACTGTGTCCACCTGGCAGCCAAGGTCAGTTTGAGTAAAACCCAAGTGGATACGGATTCAGAACAAAGAACCTTGGGTGACAGGTCAGCGTCTGTATCATTTATAATTAGAACTAAATATAAAAAGAACTAAAGTAGTGTAGTTGTCTGCCAGCCCCACTGTTGTCACCTGCTGGAATACCTTTAAAGTCTAAAGCAACTCTTGGGAATTAAAAGTGGTTGGACTGATGGTTCCCACATCACCTACTAAATGCTGGTGGACCTAAAAAAGATTGGGGCTGGCACCACATATCCAAAATGCCTTACAGCATGAAAAGGCGCTGGTACTTATTATACAAAACACAGGATGAAATCATGTTCAGTAAATGTCTTGCCCCACATTGACAGTTAAACAGCCCCCAAAAAAATGATGACAGACTGAATACTGCATTATTAACTTTTCACATACCTTCATTAGTGATAAATGTTACATAAAATACAGAATGAGATAAGCCTCCATAATAAAAACCTTTCCTAAATCATCAACAAGTGCCTCCCTGACTGGTGTTGGCAATCATGCCTTTCTAGAACTTGTTATCTCTAACAGCATCAATATTCAACACATGGCTGCCAAAATGTTACTGCCTGAGACAAATATAAACTTAATGTGTTACTTTAACATCCTTCATGATTATTAGCATTCGGAAAGGATATAATTATGTGGATGACTTAATCCAACTGTGTTTGACAACATGTTAGTGTTTGGGTTGTTTCCTGCAGGCCATCGGCATGTGGTGCAAATGTAACAAATTGTCATGTTTTTTAATGCTGAAAGTAAAGTTGTCCATGATGACTAGCTACATAGTTGTTGCTGCTGTTCTGTTTCTTTAACTTTCGTTATCAGCTGTATGCACTTATTCTGTCAAGCCTGAGAAATTCTAGTCACAAGCAGCCCATGTTTGACTCTTAAGATCTAAAAAAAAAAAAAAAAACAACAACAATGGAATAGGAGGAGATAAGCTAACAACAATAGAATGTGTTGCTATAACAACTGCCAGTGAAGAAATATGTCGTAAAAGTTTGCACTTCAGGCTAACTAATGAAAACAGGTTAGGATAAGATAAGAATGGTGACAAACTGGGAAATGCCTTGTCTAAACTTTCACATTACTAATGATATGCTTCACAAATAAGGACAGGAGGTGACATCATCCCGTGAATGACATGTCCTAAAGGTGGATGACAGCATGTAACAAATAAGAGAATACAATAGCCACGCTGTGAATGTCTGACATTCACATTGAAGTGAACCTGCCCAGTAATGCATCCCCCATTTAATGCCTGCAATGCAACGGCAATCATCATGCCCGGTACAGTTGTGTTTATAGGAAGTAATCTGGTGTTCTCCTAGTCACGTGCGGTTCTCCTCGTCTTGGGGCTGGATCAAACTGTAAACTGGAAGACAGAAAAAAAGCAGACTGTAAGTTTAAAACAGTTTTAACAGACCATATGTAAGTGAGCTATATGATGCAGGTGGTCAGCACATGAAAGGAGCTGCTTAAGCTGTGGTAAGATACTAGACTGTGGTCTTGAAGGTTGATACAATCTATAATAGGTAACAGAAAATGTCCTGGGAAGTAAAGGTGGGCAGCCACCCACTGACTGCTAAGTAATTTATTTTCCTGTTGTGCCAGTCTATTTCTCCATTCCATTCTCTCCTGTGCAAACACCTCGATTTCATGGATGAATCCAGTCCAACATCATTAGGCTCTCATCAATGTCTGCCTCAGGGTTTCTCTTGCACATCCTTATCTTCTATATCGATTACATCCATTTCAATGCCTGTCTTGTGATTCTCTATTTATCTCTTCTCAGAATGTATTCCAATATAGTGCCACCTTCTCGGTCTTTTAACTGTCTTGTACCACACTTAACATTACAAAAACCTAGTCTAGTGATTAGCTTTGAGCTGCAGACTGCATGCCTCACCACTGACTTCCACAGAATGGCTAACCGTCATAGGTGCAGGCTATGCATAACACACCACTTGACTATTTTGTTTACCAGAATGGCGTCCTTTCCTGCAAGTTTCTGTAGCAAATGTTTTACAAGGTGGAAAAGCTGGCCTTATGCCCAACCCTCCTACTTTCTCAGCAGGGCTTAGGGCCGGCAATGGCGGAGACTGCTGATGGGTCTAAAAGAAGCTGGCTCTCACCCTATTTGCCTAATATGCCAATGGCGTGAAAACTCCTTTAATTCTGTTGTTTAAAATACAGTAATGAAACAATTTACAGTACAAGGTAAATACAAAGAAGTGTCTTACACCACATTGACTCATGAAATGACTGCTGCCACATATACACAAGCACTTACAATGAATATTTCAGAGCATCATCTAACTCCATTATGGCTGCTTGATTACCGCATCGATAGCAGTAGTTTGGAGCACTGAATATCGTCACAACATTACGATCATGGCACCAGTTATAGCCCTGAAACAAAAAAAAATAAATATCAGAATTAACATAAGTTACTATTGTGAGTCTATATCTTATTAATGTTGTTGTAAATCTTATGTTGTTGATATACAAGGTATTCACAAGTGATCTCAGCTGATGTTATGGGATCCCAGTTCATTTTACATTCCATTTCTCTTTCTGTTGTCTTTCTCCTGGTTTTCTTAGGTCTTCCAGATGACAATTTTCCACCTACCATCCACCAGACAGCAGTCCTTGCCAAAGTGTCACGAGGCATTCTGCAAACATTTTGTTTCACCACAAAGTGAAATAGTTACACCAGACTCTAATACAAACATGTGTTTTAAAAACCTGACAACGATAAACAAACTGACAGGCATTGAATGGCACTAAAAAGCGCAGAGTAAGGTTAGCCTCAAGGTTTCCCTGCAATTTACCTTTATATATATATTTTTTTACAGCCATGAATGCCAGTCAATGAATTAATAAAAATGCATAATTCATATGCACCAACGATTTTATTTTAAGAAATGATGTGTCATCTTGTCCAAGCAAACAATGTTTTATAGATCACTTAAGTGTTCAAGTAGAAGCGAATGTCCGATTTTAGAAATATGGATAAATGTAAACCTGGTTTGTTAGTCTTTCCTTCTATAGGCTTGGGAGTGAGGGGAAAAAAGGCGTTTGCAGGTCAGAAAATTAACATAATTTAGCTCAGTTTTTATTCCACCTAGCTTTGCAAATGGCGCCACCATGCAATGTATGTAGTGACCTATAAATGCGATTTTGTTTACTGTCTTTTTTTTGGATCTTGCAGGTCTAGCAGGGTAACTTTTGTTTTGGGTTGCGGCAGGGGTGGGGGGCGCCGCACAGAATAAACCCTTCTGAGCTGTTATGTATAATGCCGCAGATGTTATGCAGTCTACAATGCAATATACACGTTTAAGTGAAGAAGAAAATTACTTTTTTCTGTATGTGTTGTTTACGATGGAAAAGGCAGTAACATCACCAATACTAGGCTCTCTCTCTCTCTCGCATGCATTTGCACAACACACGTATATATAAACTATCACATAACTGTTTATAAATACAACAGAACTCTTTGTATCTAAAGAGCAAGTGTCTTTCATTGTGATACATATGACATGAGACTTCATGAACGTAATATTCAAATGCGTCAACAAGAGAAACACAAAGCAAGTTCTCACCTCCATAACAAGCTGATGTGCCCTAGAGACCAGAGTTAGCCCGTTGCTGTGGTTGAATGTTTCAGAAATGTCCTGTCCAAACGTATAGCCAGCACCACGTGGAGAAATGCCCCAACCTCCTCTGTCATCCGGATCAGACCACAGGAGATCACACATTGGTCCCTGTTAAAAAAAAAAAACTTTAATGAGTTCAAAAGAAACAAAAATAAACAAACATGCACACTATAAACTCAAAAAAAAAATCCTTTGTGTGGATTCTGGGACCCCCATCTTGGAGGGGGGGGGGGGGGGGGGGGGGTAAAAAGAATAGAATCACTGCCACCTTAACAAGCATGTCATAAAAGTGGACTACTAATCAGGGAAGTTTCCTTCGAAGCAGGACTGCATCTGCCTGAGAGGCGAGGAACCAACAGTCTGCTTACAGATAAGCTTGATCTGCAAACAGATGTGCACATGTAACTCAAATTCTGGAATAACACTTAAGTCCAGATGTGGATAAACACACAACTGGAACTTTCCGCAAGAGTTTAAAGCCAGTGCACTTAAAAAAAAAGAAGAAACAAATTTAAAAAAAAGTTTGCCTTCTTCAGAATAATAAAGCCCAGCTGTAGTGCACCCACAGCTGTTTTTAGAAATACTATATGCTGATGCCTCTTCCACAGTATGACATTCATAACACAAAGTCCAAATGCCTCAAGAATGCTTTCTAAAAAGAAATAATAAACAGTCTGATATGTCAAGGATCTTGAAATTGTAAAACATATTAACTAAGCCATAAACATACAAATAAAACATTTTATTAACTTCACAATAATAAGGCAAGGGTGGTTTAGAGGTGCACAGGAGATAAATTTTTACCGCAAGAAAGCCAAAGAAAGTTATAAAAATCCCTGGGTTTATGAATAAATATTACCAGTGTGGGGTTGGTTGAGTATACTGAACAAATCCTTGAATCAAGAGAACGGTGACTGCACTGAGTAGGACCTTCACTGATGAAACAAGTGAAAGTTCTTTCTTCTGAACACACAGAGGAAAGGAAATACAGGAAGATCTAAAAACACATGAATGAGAGAGACAAAGGTGAATAATAACTGTAGTACCCATGTATAAAGAAGTGGAGCGGTCTCATTGAATTAGAATGAAATAAACAAAAGGAGTATAACAGGCTAGGATTTATGTTAAATATGTAGCAGAACCAAACAATGACAGTTTCACTGTGTTCTGAATCCAACTGAGGCAGATTCAGGTCACTGCAATCCATTTCCTCATACTTGCTCCATTCCTGCGCAAGTGAAAACCAAATAAAATGTCCCTCAATACCCATTTGAAAAACTGGTGAACAAACAAATAGTCCCAGAACAACCCAGAAATATGTATATACAGTAAATGCATCTGGCAGTTGCTAGAGGTACGAAAACCAACAGTCGCCACCAGAAATGCAGTTCGTCGTTGATGGAAGAAGTAGGGCACAATAAGCTATACACACGTAGAATTATAACAAAAGGTAATTTGCCAGCTCACATATAAACCAGCTTTCAGCCATACTGAATACGACTCAACCGCTGTACAAATGAAAGGAACTGCACATGAAAAACGCAGTGACAGGGCTGCACTTAAGCACCAAACTTGGTAGCTCAAGCAGCAAAACCGTAGACTTACATCTATATGTGGAAATTGCATTAGTCAGCAGCAATAATAACTTCGAAGCTTAACACTCTGCCATGCCTATCCTCCCTTTTTGACAGGAAGTCTCCAAACCATTATGATTTTTTTAATAAGGTCGAAGTATTGCAATCAGTCTATAAACAATATAGGGCTGGCTCCATATCATAATAAGAAATCAAGCCGTATTTATGAGAACTTTAACTCTGCTTTCATTTAATCTAATATGCAGAGTTTTCCTTGTGTATCCTGGATTTCAACCATTCCATATATCAGAAATGTCAGAGTTGAGTTATGAACCAAAATGCAAAGCACTTGACACATTCCCAGCAGCACTCCATCATTTCAGCAGCCAGCAAAGAGTTCTAATGCTGATAGAAGCTTTATTATTTGTAGGTCCTGCCTTTCCTTTGAGTGTAGAGTGCCTATCAGATCCCTTGGTTACTACTCCCTTCTACACCACTCTCTCCACACCTTAATAATATGTAAGAAATACCTCTGACTAATATTTATATTTTTTTTAACTTTATAATGATTTCTCATCGCTGAGAGAGAAACTGTAAACTAGTTAAAAGTAATAATGTACTGACCTCGTGTGGAACTTCCTGAATCCTGTCTAAAGCTCTAATATGATCTAGGGTATCTATAGATGGTGATAAGCCTCCATGTAAACAGAATATCTGCAAGAGAAAATCAACAGCTTGTTTATACAAATCTATTAAAATTAGGGCTGTACAGAATAGTGGTTTTCACTATTCGACCGAACATGAGTGGACCAACTATTCGGGTGAATAAGAATAGTGTATCATCATCATCAGGTGCCTTGCCGACAGGTGTGGGCGATTTTGCTTTTCCACAATCTGAGATCTTCGATGTAATTTAAACACACCTTCATACTCTCGTTGGCAATATCTTCAAATTTGATTTGGGCGAAGACACCCTGAAAGAACGAAAAATGCATGATCTCTCTCTTTCTCTCACAGACACACTCACTGCTGTTGGCATTTTATGCAGTTTGATACACTTTGAGTGTGGAAAGGGGAGGAAAAAACTCTTTTCGACTGTTACGAGGACAGACAATTTAAATTTTAACTTTTAAGCATCGTCATGCCTTCTTTAATAATGTCACAATTTATAGCCGACTTTTCTTGATTTTCGTTGCGGCACCCCTGGCATATGCACCCAGTTTGAGAACCTCTGCTGTAATGCTTCGGTCGAGTCAGCAGGCAAAGATCTTGCCAGCTGATGTACCATACAACAGAGTCGCAGTTTCCCCCTGCTACGACAGATTTAGGCAACAGCAACTATTGTGTTAATGAGAGAGTGATTTCAGTCCATCACAGTGTATGCAGAAACAGGTGTAAGGTAACCAATATTCGTATTTGGCCCAACCACAAGTATTCTGCTGAATACTGAATAGTTATTAGGTCCCCTATTTGGCCTTGAAATGAATATTTGGTACAACCCTAATTAAAATTACAATGCATCAAAACAATTATTTCTTCCATATTTGGCTGTCTGATTTGATTTTGTTAGAGATCATGCTTTTGGCATACAAACATCTTCAAAAAAGGCCATCAGAAAATCTAACAGCATTTCTGGAGAAGCACTGGAAAATTAATCATGTCATGGAAACAAAAACAAACAAATAGAGAAGTCCTGAAGAGATTGGGGAGGAAAACAGAGCTGCTGAAGGAAATAAAGAGAAGTGAAATATTTTGGCAGCTTTGAAAGGCACAGCATATAAAACCACCATTGGGGGAAAAGTTTATGAAATATGTGAGCAGGAGGCAGGCGACAATGCAAGTGGGAGGATAACACCAAGATATTAATTTAAACTGCGGTCTCAGAGAATGTACATCCACGGTGAAAGACAGCATGTTTATCCACTACTAGACTGCAGTCATGTTTTAGAACCTGAGTGTCGTGTGTGCATCCAATTTACAGATCTGACTTATCGGTGTGCAAATTGTTGGTTCCTTGCCTCTCAGGCAGATGCATTCCAACTTCGAAGGAAACTCCCAATTAGTCGACTTCTATGACTTGCTTTTGGGAAGGCAGTGGGTCTATTCTTGTTTTCCCTATAATAGGGCTCTAGAACTCACACGGGGGGTCATTATAGTGACAGCCCCTGAATGGCTCTTCTTTACATCACACAAGGAGTCAAAGGGACTGTGGGGGACATTTTAGTTGATTTTTACTGGCACAGGAATGGAGCTACTATAGGGTTAAAGGATTGCAGTGAAGTTAAAACTTCGACTAAGACAAAAACGCTTATGAGAGCTATAAACAAAGAAACTTGGCTGAACAGATGGGCCATGGAAGATACTGGAAGAGAGGTCTAAAGACATATGGCTAGCCCCGATGTCAACGACAGTATTAACCATCTAACAAGGAGGGACAAGGCCACCATCTTCAGACTCTGAACACTTAACACATTCCACTCAATGGACAACACTCCCAAGAGTGCCAGCTATGTAACCACCCCTAAGAAACTGTTGACATCATCTCTTTGAGAGTCCAAAACTCAGCGAGACTAGAAGAATACTACTCCCTCCGTGACCAGACAAATGGAACACTTTGTACGGAGAGGAAAAAACAAATTGTAAAAACATGTAAATTCCACTACATGGCATTGGGCTGCTGGATTGATAACAACAACAAGACTAACATAAGGAGTCAACATAGTGGCTGAACCATACAGCACAGGTGAGAATCCAAAAGCGTGTGCACCAGCATTACACGAGATAAACAGCTGCTTTATTACCACTGAAATTTTGCCTTGACAGTAGTAGCATGTTCAACCTTTTCTGTTTATAGTTGTTTTTTGTTGTTGACATTTTCGTAGAAAAAAGTAAGGTGCCACATGCACTACCACAGGATAATGGGGAAGTATACCATTGATTATTTAAATTTTAAATTGTAGACATTTGCGTTAACACCATTAATTGAATCAGGTGTGCCTGAATGAAAGTAAAATGTAATAATTTACTCCCTGATTATGCTCGCCTGCCAGTCTGGTGGTCTGAGTTCGAATCCGCACTGGGGCAGATTTTAAAAAAAAACTGGTCTAGGTATAAAAATCAATCCAGTCTAAAATGGGTACCAGGAAATGTGTTAGGAAGAAAAGGCATCCATTAAGAGATTCACCATATCACTCACAGTGGTATATCGAAATATGAGGTTAGCACTATATGCCTGCTTATTATCTGCCTCAAGAAGTGGCTGGATCGACCTGGGAGCTATGGTCATTTTTTTTAATCTGCAGCGCAAATTCAAACCCACGACCTTTTACTTCACTTAAAGCCCAAAAAACAAATATAAGAGACACTTTATAAGTAGAGAACAAGCACAAACCTGTCCATCGACTAGAGCTGTAAGAGGGAGATAATCGAACAAATCTGTGAAGTACTTCCATACATTAGCATTGCCATACTTGCGCAGACACTCGTCATAGAACCCATAGACTTGTGTAATCTGACGACTTTCATGGTTGCCCCTCAAAATTGTGATTCTGTCCTTGAAGCGTACCTGCAACAATAAAGCAAGAATTGCAACCGCTGCAGCAGAAGAAATTCTTGAAATGAAATGGAAGTTAATTAAATTTTTGGCACATTCTGTGGTTTATAGCTAGGCACCTTTCAGCCCAACGCATCCAATTTCAAAGAACCTGAATATCTGAAATGCTTGTAAGAAAAAACACAGAGGGCCACCCCTCTTTCCCCAACACAGAAGTCCATGGGCTCCATCCAAGAGCAACACACAAAAAAATCAAATCAACCAAATATGTCTCCCAAAATGTAAAATCAATGTAAATGGAACCAATATTAGCAAGCTGAAATGTTCCACTCAAGGGTGCCCTCATAGCAACACATAAAAGATGCATTTATCCTGTTACCCTGGGAAGCTGGAAAAACCGACACTTCAGTTGGATCCAATATCTTGTAAATGTCACCTGTCTGATTTGTCTAGAGTAAGGTGTTTACAAGATGCATAGCTAATGCTACTGGCTGAGTTCATGCCTGTGCAAACCTTTAGGTCAGGAAATGAGCACATTAACTCAATATGGCTCTGGGGGGAGGGGGAGGGTTTTCCTGAGGATAAATAGCTTTTTAAAGCCATGTTGACGTCAAACTTCCCATAAGCACCAGTGAGAGGTCATGGTATCAGCCACATGATACACATGGCTTTTTTAGGCAACAGGCAATTTATTCCATTTAATGCCTTGTATCTTTGTGTTTACTAATAGCTCCCTTTCAACATATTCATGTATTCTGAACAAAAGGTACATAAGTTTGTGGTAAGACTGGGTTTCCCGGCTTTCTGATGCTTTTAACAACCCCAAAACAGCTAGAACTGGCCCTAACCCCAATCCACATATGTCCCATGAGAGAGTGCACCCTAGGTCCCATGACTGCATGCAGCATAGTTCCCACGACTGCATGCAGCCTATCCACCACCTCCTGAAATATTAGACGGTCCCGTGACCTGTGGATTTCCCATGTTTGGGGTAGGATATAAAAAAAGCACCATACATTTTAATGGTGAGCGAAGAAAAAGCAGCAGAAATATAGGACGACCAAAAGAAATGATGGATGATCTAAGACAGTTGTGGCATGGAGAAATATCATCAATATGTGATCATCATCGATGTTAATACACACTAAGCATTTGCATGAATGCTCAGTCCTCTGAATGCCTGTGATCAAACATAACAGCCTGCTAAAGAATAAGCTTCTAATGTGTGCACACTATAGAGAAACATCACAAATGCTTCAATAACATTACCTTCAAAGTGACTAGCAGGGAGACGGTTTCCACAGAGTAGTAGCCTCTATCCACATAGTCACCCATAAACAAGTAGTTTGTGTCTGGAGACTTTCCTCCGATACGGAAGAGCTCCATGAGATCATGAAACTGACCATGGACATCACCACACACTGTCACAGGACATTTGACCTCTTGAACATTGGATTCTTTTGAAAGAATCTCTTTTGCCTATAGAAAATAATATATCCATGTATTCACAACCTACTCAAAGTAATTTAAATCACAATCATGCTATTTTAAGGAGGTCACAGTAGCGAAGTGGCTAGATGTCTGCCTATCAGCCCAAATATCTTTTGTTCAAATCTGCATCGAGCTGTATTTTTTTAATTTAGATGATTTGGCTCCCTGGTCACTGAGCGGTAACTAGGTAAAGTCATGGAAAATCAAGGTGGGCTGCGTGATGCTAACATCCCCTATCAATAATATGCCAGAGTGAGCCACTGTGGTGTAGCAGCTAGATGCCTGCCAGCAGATTGGAAGGTCATGGGGTATGGGTCCTGGACTTTTTCAAAACAACCGTGGCTCCCAGGCCAACCAGCCTTGATCAGGTACCTGGTAGTTATGGGAAGCAAAGGCGGCCGACACGATGACCATCACATCACCCACCGAGTGCCCAACGATCTACAAAATAAAGGTCTAGCCCAATATGCCCAAAAGAGTGGGAAAAGGTTCCTCTGTTTTTTTTTTTTAAACCAGATGCGCCGCTAGCATGAAAATAGTCCTTTACGATACTGAAGAAGTACAAATAGGCTGCCACATGACATTTATTTAGCATTATAATATAAGGAGAAAATCCTGTCACCAAAACCCACAGGTAAAAAGTGAAGAGGGAGACGTAAACTCACATAAGGAGCATAATAACAGATAGCAAGAATATTTTTGAGATTTTGGTAAATCCTGGCAATGAAAAACATAGGGTAGCCTAGCCAGGGCTGATGGAGAGCCAATGCTCCAATGATAGATAAACTGGAAAAAAAACAAGCAGCATGTGTGCACTCAAGAAGGAAAAGAGTGGCACCCTGATAACAAGCAGAAACCACTGATCCTGCCATAACACATCTGGTCCTGATTACTACGATGGTCTAGACTGAGTTATAAAGACAGCCCTGTGCCACATACTGCTCTCAATTAAAAGTTAAAGCTCGGAGGATCAACCTAATTGCACCCAGTTACACTGCAGGGCTTGGTCTCAGCCAACTGCTGAGAGAGTCACAGTAAGCATGAACACTGTAGATCCAGCAACAATCCCTAGTGGTCACTCTACACTATGCACTCGTGAGATGAATAGCTCATCCGTAAAATTAACCCAAGGCCTTCACGGCATGGAACAGATGGCTTGCCCACTCCGGCACCGAAACATCTGAAGGCTTTCAGCATGATAAATTATCTGTCCAAACTTTACTAGGTCCTGTACCAAAATCTTTGTTGTTTTTATTTTGCCTTAAAACTACTGCATCATTTCTATGACAGTGGGTTGGGTTGACTGTAATGTTATAAGAACAACAAACTGTGACATACCAGGAAATGAGTTAGAGGACAGACTTGCTAAAAATGGAACGAAAGCGAAACAACATCCATTGTCATTACCAGGAATTAAAACATGTATCAAGGGAAAATACGAGGAATTGTGGAGAGAACAAACCAACAGTAAACATCCACAAAACCCCATGAGGACTCAACAAATAGCAACATACAATTTTCTGTCTATGAACAAGATACTGTTGGCTCAACTATCACATGCATAAAATAAAGACTGTACAGTCCCCACAGTGTGCCTGTCGGACAGGACAACCAAAAACACTTGAGCACACTCTGCAGATCTGCCCACTCTACCTACAACTTCAAAAAGAAACCTTAACAGCAAAGTGTACACAGCAAGCTATGGGTAACCAAGCAGGAATTGTAGCTGACATGCAAGTTCAGAGAGACAACACCCCTGATGGTCCGACATGAGCATACAGAACCGCATAGAAGAATAAGAAGATAATAGAAACTGTACAATAATCTTGTTTTCATTTCGTTGTAAATTTACAGCATCGTTTCTATGAAAATGGGTTGGGCTGACTCATGAGCTGTATTGTTATAGTAAAAACAAAAAATATCGAACCAGTGCTGAAGACCTATCACCAAGGCCCTATGCTGGCAGCAATCACATGACCAATACAACTACCACACCTTATTTGATGGTAACAGTTCAATAATAAACATTGTACTCTAAGAGAATATTCTGAGAAAATTAAAGTATCCATGCAACAAATGATGGGAAAACTAGTAATTTAATGGGTAAGGATTTAAAAACACTTGACACATTTAGCATTCAGTAAAGTTTAGCAGTCCTGTCTGTCAATAGAAATATCGTCAATCTTCAAAAATAAGCTTATTCAGAAAAGTTACAGCAGGACATGAGTTAACTGGTGGCCACTGAGTCGTTATGCAACATCTTCTTAATTAAATTTAGTGCTAAACTATAGTCTTACAAATGTATAATTTGCTCACATATTTCTTGTTACAATTTTGTAACGGCTTTCATGCACTCTTTACAGAGTGTCCACAAACTAGAAATGAAATGATTATCTGTGAAACTCACCTTTTCACAAAGGGTTTTAACTTGGTTTTCTGAAAGTTGCTTGCAGTCATTCAGTTGTTCTATCCACTGGTCCAACTCCTTGGCCGCAGCCCTGTCCTCTACAAAACTCATCCTATAATTGAGAACGCATGAAAAATGTGTCACTAAAATGAAAGCTAATATGTTGCAACTATCTGAGAGTTTGATGAGGAAGAGGGTGCAGCAGACGGGGCAGAAACTGGAAAGGGCAGTCACTAGTCAGGGAAGATAAACTATAGGAAACAATGAGATAGTGCTGACAGACAGAAATATTTACAGAAGGAGAGAGTAACATGGAACCATGGAAGAAATTTGACACGGTGGGATTAGGAGTCAATGGCAGTCATGCCCAACAAATGCATGGCATTTTGGTATTCCTTTTACTTTTCTAAAGTGATTTTCTAATGTTTAATCTTGGGCACTTTCTCTGGGCACTGGATGAAGTCTTATTTACCTAAAACCATGGAAGCAACACTACCAACATATGCATGATATTAGCCAGTCTTCCAATGCTGTATATCATGACTTAATGACATCCAAGGTGTAATGAGGAAAGATCAACTTAGGAGCGATGATATCAGGAGGAGAATCAACACAGAACCAATAGTGAACTTTGTAGGTAGACAACAAATCAATTGGTTTCAAAATATAACAAGATTGGCATAAAAAAATGGCAATAGAGCAATGTTACACAGATACAACAGTATCAGTGCCAGAGGTCGACAATACAGAAGACGGACCGCAGAAATATCTGAGACACTGAAAAGTACTTTGCACTAAGTGAACAAAAAAGCCCGTTCCTGAGATTTCTTCCTGCCCTGATACTGCAAAGCATTCCAGGAGTAGTGAAAAGAAGAAAAAGAATGACATCCTTATATCTCTCTCTGTAGTCCACTACTGGTTTTGCGAGAGCCACTGTGGTGCAGAGGCTAGACATGAGCCTGTGGCACTGTGGCTCCTAAGGTCGTTGGTTCAAACTGGAATGCTGCTACACTTTTTTTTTTCAAAACCTACCCTGGCCCGAGGTTAACAGGGTAACACTTGAAAGTCCTAGAAAGGTGGTCAGCATAATGCGGCCACACCACCTACTAAGTGCTAATTGGTCTATAAAATACAGATCTAGCACTATATGTCTAATAGGCCAGAGGATATTGGAAAGGGTCCTTTTACTGGTCTTAAACACACTGCTGGAGTGATTATGTACTTCAAGAGATGGTACACAATAGGGTAAGGTCAAGAATAAAAATCCCCATATCAACCTCATTTTGATATATCAACTTTATCAAGCTGTTTTTTTTAAGAACTTAGATGACTTGAAGGCCAATGTATCAGACATATTAACAGTTAACACTTACTATTCCAAAGATTTACAGGTAAAATTATAAATTTAAAACATGTTAGTAATAGTAAGTACTTAGGGTACTAAGAATATGACTGACATTAAAATCACACCTACCAAACATGACCTCACACATTCATACAAACAGTGATGAATGGGTGTAAAGCCCTAATACTAATAATTAAAAAAAAAAAAATTTGTTTAAAGATTTCAATAAGAGATTTATTAAAGTTGACAGCATATAAAACAATTTCATTTTCCCCTCATATTAATTATTAAAAATATACTGTTTTATCCTGATTTGTTAACATTTTAAAATACACAGCTTTTAACCCTGGTTCCAACAGATAATTCCAGATGCCTAACCGGCTTTAAAAATATCCAAAACTTTGTGAATGAATCATATTCATATTCTCGCAAGACCATACATTCACAAAATTAAAGAAAGTAAAACTAAGTGATCTCAGAATATCACATTCAATATCATATCTCACATGATTTAGATAAAAATAAAAGAGTAAATTAAACCTATTACATAGAATCACAGTCAGCATGGAATTTAGGTAGGCAAGACAGTCATATAATCATATATAATTATAAAACTAACTATTTACATTTTTTTAAACCTTACTGTAGACGTAGTGAACAGTGGTGCCTTCTACCTATTCAAGATATACGATATACCGCTCTCAGAATATTTGTTCTCAAATCCTTGTCACCGTAATTTACTAATTATCATGCTTGTAAAAAATACTATAAATATTCCACTTGAATTTTCAGCGAAGCAGCGTTATTGTTTCTAAAACTGTGTTAGTATAATGAATAAAGCAACTATTTTATGTTTTCTCATTTGCTTTCTAATCGGCGTAGGAAGATGCGCTAGTTCAGACATGTCTCTATCTTCATCATTAATTTTGAGTGTCCGCCCTGCTGCTGAGTAAACGGGAGGCAAACCATCATGGCCGCTGTCCTCGGGCATCTTACTTAAATATAACATGCGATGTACAGTTCTGTCTGTCAAACATTTCACCTTGGCAGCGAACAGTGTAATATTATAACAACTATGCCTGTCAATTAGTTAAACAGTATTCGGTGTGGCATAAGTAAAGATATGTGGACATAACAAAACATAAATTCCTTACCTGAGATGCCGACAAAGTTTAGAAATACAAAAGAAAGCGACATCTGGTGGTGGAGCGTGACGTCACTTCCTCTTTTTCTCCGTTCAGATTCGAACTGTATTAATAAATTACCTTGTATAGGATAGCATTTTGTGTTTCTGGCAAGACCTCATGAAGACTAGTTAAAGAAGGTTGACGTTCATAGAATATTCTCAGCCTACTCAATATCGACTACATGTTACGTTTACTTCGTAACAGTTGGTGTCCTAATATAAGTGTTATGCAGTTGACTGGGGTTTGCTCCTGTTGAATTCTCTCCGAATAGCGTCTCCTTGAGTCACCAGCTGTTAATCTCTCATTCATGCGCGCCACCACGAAGAAGACATTGGGAGGAGGAGGGTGTTCATTCTCAATTTACAACTTTTCTGGGCCCCCAAAAATCGGGAAAAGCGGGGGGGGGGGGCGCTCTGTTAATTAAGTTCAGACCCTCATTAAATCACTCAGTGGTTGGGCCACCCTAAACACGCCTTCCTCGTCAATTACACATTTCCTATGCAAACATTTTCGGGGAGGGGAAAGTGGAAGCGCTCCTGTCTTCGAGTGTCCACAAACAAAAGACAGCTCAGGCCCCCCCCCCCCCCCCCCAACCAACCAATAATGTTGTAAGGGTGCTCAGTTGCTCCTTAAAAAACTGAAGAGAGCAAACTGCGACGAGTCGTATGATATTCTGTACCTGCGCTAGTATCACTATTCAATTGTGCGCCTTCTCTGCAAGGTAGACAGATACACATCACAGAAAAAAAGTTACTTGTGCGCGACTGGATCAACAATGAATTCGTACAATTTAAGACAGATATTATAACATAGGGAAGTTGAGATAATGGGAAGATTCAACTATTGTCAGAGCATCTGCGATTACCAGGCAAAGATTTTTTGAAAAGGTGTAACAAGCAGGCTCAGAGCTTTAAAGATAAAGCTAAGCTTATCAGTTTGGTGTCCGAGTCCAATGACTATCATAAAGGTGAACCAGGTCTAGAGTCAATTCTATAGGTCAGCCTAATTCTCTGTAAATTGTTTGTAGCCTCATATGTGTGTGTTTATGTGTTCAGTTTGTTTTTTTATTCTGGGACACTAATACATTTTTAAGGTCATTTCAAAACATGCTCTAAAAATTGCTCATCTCTCAGATTTTTATTAAAAGGTTATAAAACCGCATCTCCGGTGAAGCTAATTTAATTTTCTGATTATGCAAAATAATTTGCTGAATATAATGATTACATTCTACAAGATCATTAATCCTTACGAAATGTTCCTTCATTCTTTATTAATTCCAGATAAATATTGCTACTGTTTTAGCTGCTTTTTTTTCTTTCAAATTCAGTATTTTAAGCGATATTCATCACTTTCATGTTAAAAAAATTGCAATTAATGACATTATTACAACTGGATTGAATACACAACAATTACAAAAGTGATAGTGCCTGCCACGCTACGATCCTTCAGCATTCGCAATGGAAGCTTACTAATCAGGTTGGCGTCCGACAGCTATGCCGCCGGTGAACCAGGATTAGTGTAAACACTAGAGGCCACCTGATACGTGCGGTGGTCCTTCATTGTGACGTGCAGAGCTTCATGCTGATGTGTGTGGTACCAAGATGAAATAGGCCAAGTAGGGGTAAAACAGTAGTTACTTCAATGCTTTCAAAAGGTAGAGCTCGAACGCTATGCGTTAAGTTCCAATGGTTGTATTGATATATACAATCAGCAATGATCAACACAAAGGATACATATGCAATAATAATTCAACTCGTTCAACCAAAGCTCGCTCGTACATCCATGGACGGATATGTCCTTACGATAGGTCGCAGTCCGACCTTGAGATCATGACAATCATCTTGGTCCTCGGACAAGTCCAAATTAAGCAATGAAAGTATACCGGCTTACTGCCGAGAATGTAGTGCTCACCAGCTTCCTGCTGAGGTCTTGGAGTCCCGGGGTAAAACGTCCTCAAGGATCCAACTTTATATAACGTTTGCTTCCGTGGGATCCCGGGGTAAAGCGTCCTCAAGGATTCCCACGTCCGTCTCCTTCGGACTATAAACATCAACTGCTTTGACAACAATATTATCATAACAACGTTACGTATTGTTTTGACGTCTTATTTGCTCACTCCGTACCGGTGCGTTCTGGTGCACATTCGCACGCGACAGCTTTTCCCCCCTCCCGAGGACGACCGAGCACTAGGACTTGACGTAGTCTCGGTCGGAAAACTGGAGTCATGTCGCGGCAAACAGCACCAGTACGTGAGAGCAAATAAGAACACTTGAATACACACACACTCACTCCTCAATATATCGTCAATACATTACTAAATGCATGCAAAATATAGATTCCTGACTTCACTAAGCATTATTATCAACAACATTATCGTTATCCAAATTATTTTCATAACAGCATGCATTTTAAATATCATGTAAATTCAACAAATAAACATCAATCCTATTCCAATGCCTCTGGGGTGCGCGACAAAAAATCGGCTAAGACATTTTCTTTCCCTGGGCGATAAATAACTGTGAAGTTGAACGTCTGTAGAAACATTGTCCATCTTAATATGCGTGAGTTTTTGATGGGTGCTGAGTTCAAGACTTCGAGTGGACGATGGTCTGTCAAGATAAAGAAGTGACTGCCATACAGGAATTGGGTAAACTTCCCTACTGCCCAAAAAATGGCTAGTGCCTCCCTCTCGCCCACGCTGTAACGGCATTCAGTAGGAGACAGCTTCCTGCTGGCATAAACAACAGGGAGTAGGGTGCCCTCTCTGGATTGCATCAACGTCCCACCAATCGCAACATCAGACGCATCTGTGGATACATAAAACGGCAGAGACAAATCTGGCAAACACAAGAACGGATTACTATTAAATGCCTTTTGTAATCTCTGGAGCGCGTCCTCGCACTCTCTCGTCCAGATAACCTTCGCTGGCATTCCTTTCATCGTCAATGAGGACAACACGGCTGTAATGGTTGAATAGTTAGGAATGAATTTGGCATAAAAGTTACATAAACCCAATAACGCACGCACTTGTTTCTTCGTTTTTGGTATAGGGATGTTAAGAATCTTACCCACCGTGGTGGCTTCGGGTTTACGGACCCCGTGTCCTACAACGTGACCGAGGAACGTGACCTCCTCGAAAGCGACCTTCACTTTAGTTGGTCTAACTGTCAGATTAAACGATTTTATGCGTTCCAGTAATGTCTTTAGACCTCGAATATGTTCGTCTAAATCATTATGGAAAAGCAGAATGTCATCCAGATAATGAATAACATCATTACGACCCTGTAACAACTTGCGTACGAGGCGGGTGAACGTCGCCGGTGCTCCCGAAAGCCCGAAGACCATATAGTTGAAGTGAACCAAACCTTTGTTCGTCTGAAACGCGGTGTATTTTTTGGAATCCTCGGCTAAGGGAATCTGCCAATAACCCTTGGTAAGATCTAACTTTGTAAAATACCTAGCCTTCGACAATGCAACAAACATATCTTCCATATTTGGGATATTTTCAGCATCTACAACCGTGATTCGATTCAATTTTCGGAAATCTATGCAGATCCGAAGGCTTCCATCTTTCTTTCGGACAACCACTATTGGAAAAGCATAGGGTGATGTCGACGGTTCAATTATACCCCACTTAATCATGTTATCGATTTCCTTATCCACGGCATCCCGATAATGAAAAGGTATAACATATGGTTTCATTTTGATGGGTTTATGATCTATTAATTCAATGGAATGCACTGCTGCTTCTGTCGTTCTACCCGGTATGTCCGATAATGTTTTGTCGAATGTAGCCAAAATACGCTTTATACGACGCACCATATCTGGTGGAACCGAGGGCGCGACTTCCACGTCTCTCCATGTTTCTCTGGGTACCAGTTCGGGTAGAGACAATTGATGAGCAGTGTCCACCTCGACATCATTGCTCTCTTCGTCAATGACGTGGCAGAATGCTGCCTCCATTTCTTCTTCTTGCAAATTATTGTCGGGTGCCTCAGCTGCTTCTAACACTTCAGACAAAACACCAGGGCGAGACTTAAACTCTTTAAGCATGTTTAGATTATATACTTTATGATGTCCTCTGACATCAATAAGATAGTCCACATCTGAAATTTTCTTAATAACTTTAAAAGGACCCTGCCATTTGGCTGATAAACAATTATTATTATCTTGCAGAAATATCAATACATCATCATTAGGCTGGAGAGTGATCAGTCTCCGGTTACGGTTAACGTATTCTCTTTGATGAGTACCAGCATTTTCCAAGTTGTCCCGTGCAACTTGACAACCTGTGATTATCTTGTTACGTAACTCCGTCACGAATTTAATATATGTTTGAGGCGCTTCTTGATCGCCTTTACCGATCCATATGTCCTTTAACAGCGACAGTGGACCTCTGGGATTAGCACCATATATAAGTTCGAAAGGTGAGAAACCTGTACTGCTCTGGGGCACCTCACGATAGGCGAACAAAACAGCAGGAAGGTATTTGTCCCAGTCTGCTGGAAATTGATTAGTAACTTTGGCTAGCATAGCTTTTATTTTCCCATTTAAATTTTCTACTAGCCCATTTGATTGTGGGTGATATCTTGCAGAAAAAACGTGAGAGATGGCAAGTAATTTGTCAAAAGAGCGCATTGCTTCTGAAATAAATTGTGATCCGTGATCTGATAGGATTGTTTCAGGAAAGCCTACTCTAGAGAATATAAGCATCAATGCTTCTGCTACTGACTCAGTAGTGATATGACGTAACGGTACTGCTTCAACCCAACGTGATGCCATGTCTACAAATGTTAAAATGTATCTAAATCCTCTTTGTGAAACAACCGGTAACGGACCCACAAGATCGACAGCAACTTTTTCGAAAGGACGACATGGAAGATAGACCCTTTGAATAGGAGGTTTCTGAGATGCATCCTTTCTCGCCATCATTTGACAGTCTTTACATGACCTACAGTATTTCCTAATATCTGTGGAACAACCAGGCCAATAGAATTGTGCAAGAACTCTTTTCTGTGTTTTACCTATACCTAAATGTGCAGCAAAAGGTGTGTCATGTGCAACTCTCAGAACATCGGTTCTATAACATAAAGGAACGACTAATTGTTTACATTGCATAACAGGTGATTTAAAATATCTCATTAAAATTCCATTCTTCACATAAAAATGCCATGTACCTTGCTTACATGTTCTAACACCGGTTACTTCTGCCCTAGAAAAGCATTTAGTGAGGGTAGGATCCGCCCGTTGTTGTATCGCAAAACTGTTTGTTTTCGGTGCGTGTGGTTCGTTTCCAAGCTCTTTTGGTCGTTCTGGTTCATTCTTTACTGCTTCTTCGCTAGCTATCCCACATGTGATAGCTATTTGGTTTTCGTTCGAAGTAGCTGACTGTAACGCAGGTGTAGCTTCCTCGTTACTTACTCTCTGTTGAGCGCGTGTAACTGCAGCATTAGCTTCAGTCACACCCTCATTTTCTTTATACCAGCGTTCGATTTCCTCACGCGAGGGCATCTTTGCTCCTGGAACTGATCCAAGGAGTACGTCTGCTGATGGTCTCTCCAAAACACACACTTCGGCAACCCCTTGAAAATACGGGTTATTTAAATAGACTTTTGCTAAAGGAAATCTTTCTAAACGACCACCAAAAGTACGACACTTGCAATACCGACCTAAGTATGCCGATTTGGGGATTAGGTATCTAGCCACTCCTATAACATTGGCGCCCGTGTCACGTAATACTTTAGATTTTATGTTTCCAACATAACCATTATGCAAAGGCAAACCAGCTCCTCCAGTGGTACAGCAGACAACGCTGGGTAAACAATTTCTGGATGGATTCGAACCTGACCATCCGCTACATTTGTCACTTTTTGTGACATCGCTGCGTTTACTGTTTGCGCGGAATTAGCATGACTGTTCATAACCCTTGGGCACTCAGAACGTTTATGGAAACCACGGCATACATAGCACCTTATAGGACCTGTGTTGCGTTGAAACCTACCTCGTGAAGATGGACCATCATCATCATCTTTCCTGTGTCGCTTGTGGGGACAATCGGGACTTTTTTGTGTCTCCACGAAAGACAGATTGAACAAGCAGATGAACGGGGTTGATAATGTTCACCCTGCTTTTTGGACGTTTGATCTCTATGGGGTGGTTGTCTCTGTTCGCTGTGGCTGCGATAGCGCCCCTGCCTATTATGGCATTTGTTCCACCCGGGCCGATTTGACGAGGCGTTGTGTGCACCCTAATACTGGATGCAGCTGGGAGTATGTCCTCGAACCTGGGGTTGTGTAATGGTTTACCAGGATGTGCAGTGACATACTGTTCTCCCAATGTTGTCATCTCCTCAACTGACTTCGGTTTCCTTTCTTGAAAAAATGAGAACATCTCCGAACTACATGAAGACAAAATTTTATCTCGAATAATGAGATCAGCCAACTTATCATAAGAGTTTTTAACATCTGCCAATGTCACCCAACGCGTAAACAACGTTCTAACGCGGGCCACAAAATCAGCGAAACTTCCATCGACGGATGGCACAACAGATTTAAACTGCACACGGTAACCTTCTTCGGTCATGCACTTCGACGCCAACAGTTTTTGTTTGACTATTTCGAACGACGCGCGTTCGTCTTCTGATAAGTTCGTGAACGTGTTCAAAACTGGTCCCGTTAGCAAATCCCTTAAACGAGATACCCATTGTTCCTCTGGTATCTTAGCGGTATTCATCGCTAAAGAGAAGCGATCCAAAAAATTATGAAGATCTTCTGTAGGTGTAAGAAACGGTAATTTGGGTATGTATACACATGCCCCTTGTTCGGAACCCGAACGGCTACTAGTCACAAGACGACGGCTCTCTGATTCTGACACAGCAACAACCTTGTCTCTATCTATACGCGCTAGTTCTAATTCGTTCTCCAAACGTAACCTTTCCAAATTAGTCTCCATTTCGAAACGCAGTCTTTCCGCCATAGCTTCTTTTTCCCAGCGTAGTTTCTCAGCCTCAGCTTCTTTTTCCATGCGTAATTTCTCCAACTCCATTTCTTTTTTCCAGGCGCGTTCCGCTGTTCTCTCATCGCGTAACTGGTTATCTCTGTCCGACAACTCTTTCATTCTGGCTTCGGCGAAAGCTAAGAGTTGTCCATTTTCTAGGCCTATACTACGACCTAACTCCAAAAACTCAGCAAATGTAGACATATTTAAATAATATGACAATCAATATACAATATATGATATATATGATAGTGTGTGGTGAAGTGACGCCACAGGACAACGAATACTGCGTACTGTCACACACGTACAATGCGACGAGTCTGACAGACGATAATTAAAAAAAATGACTCCACAAATACACCAATGGAACTAACAGATAGAGAAGGGACAATCGTCGAAAGAACACCAGGTAGCACTATTACAAACTAAACGTACAGGACGTGACGAGACCGGACTAAGACACTTTAGCCTAAATCAATCCACAGAGTCGCGAATAGATAAACTATCTCCCTGTTATAATGGGGACCACTCCGAGGGTTGAAGTTGGCTACAGACAGAGCCAAAGACGATATGTCACTCTAGTGGTGAGCTAGTTGAAATATCGAATAAGGCTCTCACCGCCCAACCTCCCGCTTACTTGATAACACGGCACTCGCTCTCCACTTGCGCACGGACAACCAGGTTCTCTGGAGGAAAGAGTTAAAATTGTCAGCGCAACAGAAACCACATCAACCACAATTGACTTACCAATTGGGTGGCAGACAAACAACACACTGCAATGTTAGCGATGAAAAATCGCTAAAATAACGACCGGTACAACGGCAAGTAGCAGATCAATGTACAACCAAAAGGACGACTTGATCCGATTCAATCGAACGGAGAGTGACACAGTCAGTAACGGTGACTTGATTATGATGAAGATCCAGCGAAGTATGATACGGAGATCCAACGAAGAGTGATCCGGTCCCGATGAAGATCCAACGAACGAAGAATGATACGGTCCCGATGAAGATCCAACGAAGAGTGGCACAGAGATCCAACGAAGAGTGATTGATAAAGTCCAGATAAAGATCCAACGATGGCTAGAACAGACCGGCGGCGGCGGCGACTTGATACATTGAACGATATCCACAGCTAGAGATATGTTAAGACTGTGACAACTGGAATGTGCTTCGTGTACAACTTGAGGCAAACAATAACAATGCGACAAAATGTCGTATCACACTTGTGACGAGAGGTCCCTCATTCTTTAAAGGCTGGCCTCCATTGATACGTGCGGTCCTTCATTGTGACGTGCAGAGCTTCATGCTGATGTGTGTGGTACCAAGATGAAATAGGCCAAGTAGGGGTAAAACAGTAGTTACTTCAATGCTTTCAAAAGGTAGAGCTCGAACGCTATGCGTTAAGTTCCAATGGTTGTATTGATATATACAATCAGCAATGATCAACACAAAGGATACATATGCAATAATAATTCAACTCGTTCAACCAAAGCTCGCTCGTACATCCATGGACGGATATGTCCTTACGATAGGTCGCAGTCCGACCTTGAGATCATGACAATCATCTTGGTCCTCGGACAAGTCCAAATTAAGCAATGAAAGTATACCGGCTTACTGCCGAGAATGTAGTGCTCACCAGCTTCCTGCTGAGGTCTTGGAGTCCCGGGGTAAAACGTCCTCAAGGATCCAACTTTATATAACGTTTGCTTCCGTGGGATCCCGGGGTAAAGCGTCCTCAAGGATTCCCACGTCCGTCTCCTTCGGACTATAAACATCAACTGCTTTGACAACAATATTATCATAACAACGTTACGTATTGTTTTGACGTCTTATTTGCTCACTCCGTACCGGTGCGTTCTGGTGCACATTCGCACGCGACACCACCTCAGTTCTGTGTATCTGTTTATTTCATTATAGTGCTCAGGAGATACACCCAGCCATACAGTATGTATAATACTAATTGCGAATATTACATAGTGTGAGGCAATCATCTCTTCCACGTTGCGACTCTCTTACCACTGTTTGAAAGACACCAAAGGTTCTGTTTTTATGTTTCTATGAACCCCCCCCCCCTCCCCTTTCCCCCTCTTTGCAGCAGGAATCATACCTTGGTAATAGTCAAGGATTGCATTGTGAAACGATTTCACTAACTTTTAGGCCAGACTAAAAGAGAAGGTTAGGTGTTATAGAGATATCCGAGGTGGGTGTTATAGAGATATCCAAGGAGGGGCTTTTTAGAAACTAATTTGCAACGGTGAATTTACTTATTAACTTATTCAAGTAAATGTGCGATTTGGCGAATACAAGAGTCGATCGGGTTTTGAAGTGAAAAAAAAAGAAGAGATGGATTATTTGAGAGGTCATTCAACAAGAAATCTCGTTGTTATTAGATAACTGTACGAGAATGGCACTGTGGAAAAGATTAGAGCCTCACGGTGCAATTTTACCTAATACAGCAGGGGGTGTCCTATGGCCAGCCTTCGTTGTGGAGACGGCACAACATTTTCTCAAAGATTTCCAGAACTGTAGACGGGGCGGATGTTATAGAAATGTCTACATTAGCCATCGACACCTGCACAGAAATACATAGTTATACATTTGGTATTTATTTTCTAATTATATTGTTACATTTATATGCTAATCGTCCTCTGAAAGTACTGGAGAGTTTTGGGAACTGCCATTCTGGTCTCAAGACTCAGTGAAGGAAAAACCCCAACTGCACCTCCACGCGGTAGAGGACGGTAAACACACTGCGGTGTGGCCAACGCAGCTATGGGGACTGAGTATCCGCCGGGATACGTGGACACCTCTGGGGTGCCCTCTGCTGTTAGCAGAAGCATCACAGAGCAGGGCACTCACTTGCCCTAGCAATCGAAAAGGTTACTGAAGGCTGGGGACATGGTCTAAAGCCATGTGGATGTGGAAAGCAACTGGAAACTACCACATTACTATCCAATGAAACTCATCATGCACTGCAGGTTTTTTCGTAACCCAAGAGGAGCCTTAATATTTATGTGATCTACGGTTACACGCATTTTTGAGACTTTTTTGATCCCCAACCGTGAGACGTGAATCCTATGAACAGCTATCAGATATAGTGAAATAATGACCAAACCAATCTATGATGAGTTTTGTAGAGACTATCTCTAACAGACATAATTACATATTGGTTGTAATACTGGTAACGATGCTGATGTGGAGTTAAAAATTTCCGTCCTACCAGGTTTAGGTTTAAAATCCGGATCAAGGTCATGACACAAGAGTAGTACTCCATAAGTGCTCCTTTCTACTTTTGATTCAAGTGTGAATCCGAGACATCTAAGCGCAGTACACCAACTCCGTAGCTCCAAAGAGGATACCGAAATACTTTTTGTGTGTGGATGTTTAAACGCTAAATTTTACCTGTGCAGTGCCTTTACGAATTTGAACCAGTCAACTTCGTGCCCGAAGACATGTGTATTAGACACTGTGCTATCATGCCTGTAGAAAAGCCACCCTGCGTATGACGAGAAAGGGTGCTGTAACTGTAAAGTGACCAAACGTGAGATTTGAAAAAGTTTGTCCAGAGTCAATTATGCAACTGAAAATGAGCCCAAACATTTAGACGACAATGTTAGAAACTGAAATCTGGCCGGTCCCGACACGTCAACGTCGTTACATGATTTTGGACTGAATTGATCAATCATTATAAATCTGGAGCTGGCCGTGATCAATCAAAGACAGTCTCCAGTCTCCACAATGAATGTTTACTGTAGTGGGCTTAAGAGACTCTTGATATTATCCTCTCACTTGTGTGCCTCCTTCTCAGTTATCTTCATCATTTCAACTCCAGTAGGAACGTTATAAGAGTATTAGGTATTTTAATTGGACCGAAATATTTAACTTGTCCGTTTTTCTTTTCTCCCTGTCAGTATTTCTGTTTTCATTATAAATAGGTCGATGGGATCAAGCTAAAAATAGATACAAAGATGACAAAATAATGCGCACATTACCGAAGAAAAGAACATATATCCACCAAAAAGGCACCTATATGGGAAACCAACTGGACTGAGAAAAAGAGGACAAACAAAAGAAACAATCAGACAAACGTTGAAGAGAGAGGCCAAAGGTTCCTAATTGGATTCCACACTATCAACTAGTTTCTCTCTTTTTCCTCTTCTGCTCCCCCTCTCCCCCACAATCCCCTTTCATGACATACTCGAGTATTCCCCTCACACGACGTGCCAGAATTAGCTTTATCTTATGTTGACAATCAGTTTTCCCGGAGTCTTGACCACACCAAATGAAAGGGCTCTTTAGGTATTTGTCTCTTTGTCCTCTTTTTCCTTTAAAGAAAAATCATTGCTCGGCTCTCTAGCGTAGTTGGCTAAACCGGATTGCGCGATGACCGGGTGACGAACCCCTTGTGGTCCGGGTTCACTCCGGGGGTAGGCAGAAAAGCCACATTTCTCCCAGATTCACGGTATTTACAATAGCATCAAGGCCGAAAGGTTGCGATATCCATAATACCGAGCCTAAGAGTTAACAACTCATGGCTTCTGGATACTAAAACAAACAAACAAAGAAAAATCATCTAATTTATCAGCTGTCAATAAGTTTCCTCGTAACACGTTTAAAACCCTGGCCGTCTTCGTCTAATTTCTCTAATCATGTTACAAGCTCCATGTGTGCCTTTGATGACTGAGTCAGTTTTTTTCCCCGTGCCAGTCAGAGATAGTCTCGCATTTTCCCTCAGAACTCAAATTTCCGCTGCCTCACATGTTTCTCTGCCTGTCTGGATCTTGTCCACATTGCACATTTACACAACAATACATCTTCTAGCATATTGATATTTTTCTTACTGAAATCGGCATCTTTTTGTTGTTCATCTGATCATGCCCTAGAATGTGTGTAGTTAGAACTGACGTCACAGCACTCGAAACATTCTCATTAGCACTCCGCCCTCGTTTTTAAAAGCCTGCGAAGAGTTCCACTTTGATGGTACCAGTAGTGTACCAGTAGCAGTCTGGTTCTTGCCTTTCGCCTAGGTGTTACGTGTCGGCCTGATCCCCCCCCCCCCCCCCCCCCCCCCCGGGCCTAGAACACGTAAAGGCCTAAAACTTCCAATTGCAGTATCTTGGATTTCCTTCACCACTTCCTTCTTGGAAAGGGCTGCATTTGTCAGTCTTATGGGTTACCCCCCCCCCCCCCCCCCGTGTGCCATAATGTTAATTTGTCGAATGTAATATAATAATCCCCTCAAGATATCTTGTGTCAAATGTCCTAACTGTCCCAACATAAGTGTATGATTCACTTGCTAAAGAATTTGCGGTTTACGTGACTAGGAGAGAGAAGGTCACATTCTGTATTATGTGTTCCCAAATTCCCCCAGCACTGTAGGCTTCAATATCCACCAGGCATGATTACTTTAACCAACAATTCACAAGCCAAAAGCTTATCAATGGAAATTAGAAGAACACAAGTAAGCAGAAGCAACTCAACAGCAGCACAAGATCAGCCAGCAGCAATAGATGAAGAAGATGATGATGAAAAAATGAAAAGGAAAAAAAAAAGAAGACATCAAAATAACAAATAACAGCAGCATAACAACAACATACATGATCAACACCAAATAATAACTTGACAATAACATTATAACTCACTTTACAAACGTTTCAGAAGTATATTACAGTTACACACAACCCAACAGCATGTTAGAAAGAACATCAGCATCATATTAATAAGAATGTTTATAATATCAAATAATCAGTAATACAAATATTTCGAAACAGTTTGTAACATGGTGACTAACTTCTTGTCAGCCAGCTTGGATATCATTCACCCAAAATGATGGTCTAAGAATGTGACATGTAATTCTTTTTCAAATTCTACCATCCTTTCCTCTGTCTAATTGTGAATATGGCATCAGTACAGCTTCTGTTCTTCTGAAATCCCATTCGTCCTTCACTAAGTTGTGGTTTGATGATAGGACGTAGCCTTTTTTCAAGGATCTTACAAAATATTTTCCCGGTATGACTCAATAACGAAACTCCTCTATACTTCTCACAATAGTCTCTCTTGCTGCCATTATTCTTCCAGATGGGTACTAATATTGTGTTTCTCCAGTCCTCCGGTGACTCTTGTGTTGTCCAGACTAGACTAACAGTCTGTGCATCCATTTTATGCCTACCTCTTCTGTTGCTTAGAGTAATTCAGCAGGTATATCATCAGGGACTGGTGCTTTGTTGGAAGGAGCTTTTTTTTTTAACAGCTTTTCTTATTTCTGCAAGTGTTATGCTTGGTTCTAAATTTTCTTTTATGTAGCTGTTGTTTTTTTGTGTTGTGGATTGTTCCTCTGATTGTAAATTAAATAGATCCTTGAAATATTGGCGCTATCTCTCAAGTACCTTTTGTGGATCATTTTTTTAAATGAGCTCCTGTCTTGTCATTTACAATTTCTGTTGGGTCATACAATTTTGATATATGATCTGAATTTCCAAGCTGGTAGAAATTTTTAACTTATTGAGTCCCAGGCAGTCATAAGTTTAACCCTTTAAGCTCTAAAATGTTGTTATTATTTTAATTCATTATATTTCAAGCAATTTTTTGGGGTTAAAAAGTAACAAATGCTGATGCCAAGAAGTTTAAACAATAGCCCCATTGTACAGAAGGAATTATGTGGCTCTGTGGTTCAGATGTTAGTGAATGCATTTAACAGTAAACAAAAAAAAGTCTGGCTCTGTCAGGACCCAAACCCATGACCTTCCAATCTGCAGGCGAGCATCTAGCCACTTCACTACAGTGACTCAAGATAAATACAGCTTGTGTTAAATGCATACACAATCTTCTTTTTTTCAGCATTCAGGTTCATCACTGCAAGTATTATCTGCCTCCAATCATCTCTGTGATTGGCCTTCTTTTTCCAGTTGTTGACTCCAAGTGTTTGTAGACCTGCCAGTATTTGATAAATTATCTCCCTAGGATCTTGGTCTGCCTCATGGCCTACTCCCAACTCATTTACATACACAATTTTTGTCTCTCTTTTATCTGTCATTCTCTGTATATTTCCCAACCCCTGCAATATTTTAACTCTTATGATGCCAGTAATTAGTGGTGACTGAAACAGATTAACACAAAATATTAAAAGAAATTTAATAACAGCATTTTTTTAAGATGGCATGCTTATCAAGGCTTTTATAGAGGGTTAGGGTAAAAATAACAAAGCAGTCAGCAAGCAAAAGTTAAATACTGCTGTACTGTATGGTAACAGAAAGATACTTCTGTAAGGTATGGCAATGTCAACAAATAAATATGAGTCAACATACACTAATACTGTAATTTATCACATTTGACACTGAACAGGAGACATTTTTTATCAACAATGATATATTCCATACTGTTGGCACACACAATTCCTGATTGAAAATGCATTATTATTGTAGTAGTTATTGCCTTTCATAATGGAGGAAGTTTATAAGGGAATGGTTTGCAAACAAAAATGACTGTATTGCACATTAGCTTATTTACCCAACTTAATCTTTTATAACTAAAGCTGCTGTTACTATAACAGAAACAAAATGGCGACTGTACTTACGGAGTGTACCCTAAAAAAAAAATGTGCTGTTGGGCTTTCATTTGGGGGGAGGGGGGGGGGGGGGGGGGGGTTAAAAGGGCTGCCTGCAAAAGACATTCATAAGGAAATGCTTCCTTTTTATGCTGACAAATGTTTATCCCGTAAAGTGGTGCATAGCTGGGCAAAAAATTGTTCTTAAGGACACTCTAAAATTGATGATAAAGTTCAATCTGGTTCTCCTGTTGAGACTGCAGATGCACTGGTTAACTCGAGAACTCCAGAACATCCGTCCTACAGCCCTGACTTAGCCCCTAGCTGAAAACCCACCTTGGTGGGAAAAATTTCATGAATGAAGCAGAAGTTGAATGTGAATAGAAAATGTGGTTTAGAAAACTGAGCTGGCAGTTCTATGCAGCAGATTTAGGAAGACTGAAAAAAAAGCATACATGATAGGACAAGAACATCAATGTTGCTGGAAATTATGTTGAAAAATAAAAGGACAGTGTATTTGTAAGAATAAATGGGTTTTAAGATGTTATTGTCTTTATTTTTTACTTTTAAACAATTGTGACTTACTTATTGACTTCCCCTTGTATTTACTGGTTTATTCAATGTAAAATTTGGTTTTAAAAAAAGACAATAGTTATCAATACAGTATAAAATAAAATAAAAAAGCCACACATAGGATAAATCAACATAGATATATGTTCTAGTCCATGTCTTTCATTTGAAAATCACACTCTTGAAGGACACTATTCTGTAATCAGGTATTTAAAAATTAAACCACTTTCTGTAATCCATAAATATCAAAGCTCACACTGTAAAATCACATTTCTGCACTGAATAATTAACTGCTGTAGGCTGGTGGTTTCTGAAATAAAGAAATAAAATAGGATCATGAGGCAAAGGTTGTAGAACATTCATTTGTGCAAGCTGTCTAATGGTAAATATATTTACACAAACCAACACAAAAACAGGACAATGCTTGCAATTTCTCTTACTTTATCACACTCTCACTCACTCACACACATGCATGTATATGTATAGGCATACTTGTGTATATGTGAAAAGAAAAATCAGTAACATTTTCCAGTAAGAGATGTAAATATATTTACACATATTCCCAGATTCTAATTTGTTCCATTTGTTCCAGATAGTCTGCAACCGACAGTCTGATTCAGTGTGAATGTTCTGTAAGTCCATCACTAAACTAGTAATACTGTTGTTGTTGAAGTACTGTGTTTGGTTGATTTTATTTTTGAAAATAAGCATTGATGATCATAAATAAGAATAGTTAAAATAAAAGAAAAGCATGGGAAGTCTCCACTGCATGGAAAAGGCACTTATTTCAAAACAGGATAATGAAGATCACTGTATTTTACCAGGAAAAGGTATAATAAGTAATCTCTCTAAACAATGGTCTGTGAAGCAAGAGCCCATGCACACACATTCCACACATAGGTGCATGCATACACACACACAAAAGCGTGCTCACATACCAGATTCTGAAACAAATTAATATAATTTACATATATATGATTATCATAATTATGTAAAATATACACATCAAATCTATTAAACTTAACAATCTACTGCTATAATCTGTTACAACTAATTCACAACCTATGCGATATTAAGTAACCATATGTAATCCACAGGTAATATATTCAGTACTGAAACATAAGGAAAAAAACTATTTCTATCCAATTAAAACCTTGACAAGTCTCCTTCTTCTTCTTCTTAATATGCACTAGCTTTAAACACCAGCAAAAAATGCTGGGTGTTTATGCACTTCTAGAATTGTGTCTTCTTCAAGGACTTTTAAGTTTTCTGTGCACATCTGTTTTAAAGATCTGGCTTATTTATAAGCAGACTGTTGATTCCTTGCCTCTCAGTCAGATGCCCTCTGACTTTAAAGGCAACATCCCTAATTAATCGCCTTCTACAACATGTTTACAGGGGAAGGGGGAAGGCAAAATAAGGCCCTTAAAACCACATAGGGACACCAGATGGTTTAAATAAAATATTGTTGCTTAAATTGCTACTGCTCTTATTTACATTACTTCCTCTGAAAATTAATGAATCAAAAACTACATTTTCAGAAAACCCTCAGGAACAAATTCAAAATATTGGGATTCTTCTCTATCTCTCACTATCTCTCTGTGTGCATGCATGCGTGTGCATGTGTCGCTCTCCCTACATGTGTATGTGTCTCTCTCCCTCTCTTGACACACAAACATATAGGCCTACAAATAAATGTACCCATCTTAATAAGACAAACTAATGATATTGATTGATTTCAAATGTTCATACTGGGAAACTTAGGTGACTGTGTTGATATGGAAAACAAACTTAGCCTTGAACATTCATTAAATGTAAAAACTTACCTCTGAGGGACTGTAAACTGGAGGTGCAGCTGGTGCACCTGGGTACGGATAACCTTGGGGTGCCTGCTGTGTGGTACCAACACTTGCAGCATGTACAGCAGTTCCATAATTTGGGTACTGTGAATTTTCCATCACCACATATCGATACCTGGCCCTTCTGCGACGCCAGCACACAAGTGAACAGGCAAGGATTAGGAAGAAGATCATCACCCATATCATCCAGAACCCTGTTTTGATGACCAAATAAAAAAAAAAGGAGCAAGTCAACTTGCATCATAAAGGATTCTTCTAATTCTCATATTTTAAATAAGTGGTAGTTTAGTCGAGTGGCTGGCTGAGTGGTTAGAATGCTGGTCTCTCATTTCGAACCCCAGGGTTCAGTCCTTGAAAAAAGATGGAGATTTGTTCTCTTAGAAAAAAAAATAAAAACTAGAACTGGCAGAATTCACAGCTCCTTCACAAAGTGTTTGAACTTCAGGGTGTCAATCTCTATCACAGAGTGTTTGCACTTTAGAATTTCAACCTCTTTCACAGAGTGTTTGAACTTTGGAGTGTTCGTCTCCATCACAGAGTGTTTGAACTATAGAGCGTCAATCTCCTTCACCGAGTGTTTGAACTTTGGAGTGTTCGTCTCCATCACAGAGTGTTTGAACTATAGAGCGTCAATCTCCTTCACCAAGTGTTTGAACTTTAGAGTATTAGTCTCTATCACAGAGTGTTTGAATTATAGAGTGTCAATCTCTATCACAGAGTGTTTGAACTTTAAAGTGTCAGTCTCCTTCACAGAGTGTTTGTACTTGAGAGTGTCAATCTCTGGATGTAATCAGTTAATTAATGCTCACACAATAAAAGGTGTTAAATTAAAAACCTAATAAATAAATTAATGTAACAAGTCAGATTTATTACAGAAGAAGATAAGAAACATTTGATTATAGCAGAGCTATTCAGCTTAGTTTACTCATACAACACAAACACCAAAAAAACCATAACTTACACCATAACTGGTAGACATACGTGGTCCAGCAGCATCCTTTAGTACCATCAGACAGTCGACAGCAGAAAGCACCAGCTCCTGAAACAATTATAAGGTAAAGGTATTTGGACATGTTAAAGAGTGTTTTGTAATATTATTGTGAGGTTATTTCATCATGTTGGTGTGTTTTATAATATTTTGGTAAGGTTATTTAATCATGTTGGTGAGTATGTTGTAACATTATTGTGAGGTTAGTTTAACATGTTGGTGAGGGGCACTGTAAAATGTAGTCCAATAGCAGATACAACTATGTGAAGTTTCAGGCTCTCACATATTTTAAGCTGCAGCATATATTATAGGCAGGCTGGTTCCCTTTGTCATCATCTTTCCTTTCCAGACGATTCCAGTAGATTCTGGAATTGGCCAGTGCCCATTTTCTAAGAATGCATTGCTACAAAATCATAGCAGTTGGTGAAAAATCTGCTGCATCTAGAGATTGAAAGAGACCACTGTTATATCAAGTGAGCATAAAACATACAAAGGTTAACATGTGTTGTGACAGAATGATGATGGGGAAATAAGCAGTTTAATTAGGGATCAGATTGGATAGTAAAATAGGGAAACTGACTGACTGATGTTTAACCCCACCAGGACATCACACCGTGCTATAAACATCCAGTGTCACAAAGTACCACCATTCAGATGAGGATCACCAGGGGACAGGTCCTAGTAACCTGTTCAACTTATAGGTTGGGTTATATTAGGGCACCCGGCAAAAACTAAGGACAGGCTTCAAATTAACGAAAGATTGTGTCCCTTATGGGGATAGATCAATGATAAAATGTTATTTTTACTTTATTAACTCTTTTAGTCCTGAGAGGTTTTCCACAAAAACAGTTGCTTTATATCATTGTAAACACTTTTCAAAAACAAAACAAATGCTGTATTGAAATAAAGCACAGTAGTTGCTACTGAGTACGCCGTTGCTTTAGTAAAATCTGGAAAAATGTTTTAAAGGGAGATCGAGGTTTGCTCTTACAAAAGGCCACAGCCAATCACACATCATGTGTTCCTTGGTACTAAATGAGTTAATCAACTCTCAGGATGCAAAAGTGCTAAACCTCACATTGCTGCGTGGTCTCGAGGTATGGCATCGGCCCCGAATGCCGAAGGTCCCGAGTTCAAACCCCGGTGAAGGCTGGGTTTTTTTTCACCTGGACTTCTAATAATTGCCCCTGGTCTCTAGGTATTAATATCGAATGCCCGTGTATATTGTTGCACAGGTAAAAAAATACCCTAGCAGTTGGAAATCAAAAAACGGGAGCCTAAAGGCGCTGCCCTGGCAAAATTTAGAGTTAAAAATCTATCCAAAGTATATACTTTAAGCAGGATACATGGACAAGAAATGCTCATTTGAGGAATGCTTTAATGCTGGACATGGCAGACTAGGGCCAATGGTTCTATAAGAAATGGAATGAAAAGAAATTCGAGATTTTGAAAGTTATGATGATGTTCCAGAAGAAGATGACATGACTGTATTTGAATAAATGTAGAATTGTGTACATGAATAAATGTAGACTTCTGTACCTGAAAATAAGCCCTAGTGCATTTTTTTAGAAATAAAAATTAATATAAAACCAGGTCTTATATTTGTGGAAACACAGTAACTAACTAATTTTGTACATACCAACGCATATTCTGCCATTATCACAAACCACACTTCCATCCTGTTGAAGAAAAAAATTAAAATAATTATGATTCAGTTGTGTCTTACGTGAAACCAGCCCCACAGCAGATAATTTCTTACGGGTGTGCAGTTACAGGTCCTGACATATTCAATGCCAGTTTCTTCCATCACTGCCAACCTTTTTCAAGCAATTTCTTGAAAACTGATAATTAGAAAATTGTTGGTGATTGAGCCCGGACCATAACATAATGTCTTGCATTACTAGTTGCTGTTGGCTGTTACCTGATCAGTTCCCTCCATCTCGGTCAGATATAATGAACTTGATGTTTATATATAACTGCCAACTTTTTTCAAAAAATTTCTTGAAAATTGATAATCAGACCATTGTTGGTGATTGAACCCGAACCATAACATGATGTCTTGCATTACCAGTTGCTGTTGGCTGCTGCCTGATAAGTTCCCTCCATCTCGGTCAGATATAATGAACTTGATGTTTATATATTGATGTTTATATATTTGATGCATATTCACTATCCCAGGTGCAGAGGGATAAACAGGAAGAGACACAATCACCAATAAAGAACTAAGAAAAATGGTAGGCACGGTAACGTGAAATGATTTCACAGAATAAAGACTCAAAAGGTTTGGTCATCTAATCAAAACAGAACAAAATCAGCCAGCAGCTAGAGGGTACTACATGAGAATATCAGGTTACAAGTCAAGAGGCCAACCGAGAAAGAGATAACTAGAGAGAGTAAAAGAGACACTACAGAAGCACAATGTGACATTAATATAAGCTACACAACTAGCAAAAAGACTGGGAACTACATTTAACTCCTATCTGCAAAATTTATGGCATAAGCAGTAGGATAGAGCAAGATTCAGTTACCCAAATTCATGATCCAGGTCTCTCTTGTTTGCGTCTTCTCCTCTTTCCCTCTACAGAACCCTGTAGTAACTTTCTGGAGTGACCAGTAAACCTTTTTCACATGTCCATAATGGTTAATGGTTCTGGTAATATGTATAATACAAGTGTAGACTTGCAAAGCTTTAAAAGTACTAAACAACTCACTATAAGTTTCTTGGTGATTTAATGCTGTTTTCTATCACAGACAGGTGTAATTTTCATCACTTCTGTCTGGATTTATTACTTCAGCTCTCTGCTTTATGGCGGTAAAATTGAGTCAACTTATTCGCACCAGGAGTAACAGCTAAATTGGTTTCAAATGCGATGCCTGAGAAGAATGCTTGGCATTAAGTGGCAGGAAAAAATCACAAATATTGAGGTACTGGAAAGAGCAGATATTAGAAGTTTTCTCAATGCTCAGTCTACAAAGGCACAGATGGCTGGGTCACACCTGGAGAATGGAGGAGGAAAGAGTCCCTAAGACATCCTCTATGGTTAATTAAAGTCGGGTAGAAGATGTTGAGGCCAACCTCTACTACAATATAAAGATGTCTGCAAGCTGGACATGAATGATTCAGGTATTCAGGTGGACTCGAAGGTAACAAAACGCCATGGGCCATGTTGTGTGGAGGGAGCACATCAGGAGGGGAATGAGAATGAAGAAAGAAACAATTGTAGAAAGAATGAGAGCTGAGAGTTTGAGAAGAAACAGATTAAACCCAAATTTTGACAACGATCCTGAAATCCCACACTATAATTGTTAAAGACTTTACTTAAGACGGGCTGGCCTTGCTAATCCTGTTCGCTATTATCACGGGCTGTGAGTCCTATGTCTCATCATTTTACAGGGTAACACTATTATCTGGACAGAAAATAAAGGTGCCAGTGATGAAAGATCTAGATTATTACTTCAACTTCTTCTGTCCCACACTGTCTTTGCTGAATTCTTTATGACCTAAATATTTATAATTTTTTAGGCTTAACGTATTAGTGAAGCTGAAGTAACGATTGCCGGAGACTAAAAGAATCTAAGGATTTATGGCTGCTTGACTAGTGCATTCACCATGAATGTTTAAGTTAGCAGTTTTATTTCTGCCCTCATCAGATCATGTGTCCATCAACTTACAGAGGATTCAAACTCACCTCTCCTACATGATAGCAAGTACCCTAACCATTTGATCAGCTGCTAAATATAAATGGACTGTTTCATCAATTTGCAGGGCCATTTATTGCATTTATAGTATACGTCTGTCACACAAAAACATTACTTGGCTCCAGCAGATTATGCCACAAAATGTGTTATCAGTGCTTTTTGTGTGTTTGCCTAATTAAGAATTTCACAAAAATATTATGTGCAATATTTTTGGGTTTTCATTATTATGCTATCTACCTCATGGAGGTTGGCTTCTGTGGATATTTGGATCAATTTCTGCCTTTGGAGGTGAAGTCCCAATCTATTCACAGTGTGACTTTTTTTTATCACTAACTGATAGCCACAAGAAATTTATTTTTTAAACTATCAGCAGTGGAAAGTAAAGTGTCAAGGAAATGTGCAATAAATCTCCACTGCAGCTGAATAGGCTAATTTTTTATATTCAACAAAGGAAGTAAAAAACAACTTTAACAAGTAATGAACACATACATACATACAAACATAAGGAAGTAATAAACAAAGGGAACTATTTAACACATTAAGCAGTGGTACTCAGCCTTCCTAATGACTTTTAATACAGTTCCTCGTGTTGTGGTGACCCCCAAACATAGAATTAATTTTATCGCTACTTCATAATTTCTGTAAATATATGTTTTCCGATGGTCTTAGGCGACCCCTGTTCGACCACCAAAGGGGTCGCGACCCACAGTTTGAAAACCGTTCCATTAATGTAAAATAAAATGTCAGAGGCTGGAAGCATAGTGCTAAATTGTTTATTTTTCTGGTTAGCTGACAATGGAAACTGTATGATTCATTGTAATTAGCTACCGATGGGTGGTTCAACAAATGTTTTAAAAGCACAAAGTTAAGGCTGCTAGAAATTTGTGTAAAACAGCGAGTAGCATTAAGTAGCATCTAAGAGGTAGAGTCTGATTTTCTTTGTATGGAATGGGTTGCATCAATCCAGGAATCGCAGGTGATGAGAGCCCACAATATTTTACCTGGCTGTCTGGGCATGTCTGAGAATGAGCAGGCAGATAAGTTGTCTGCAATGGCCCCACTTAGGTGGGGGGGGGGGGATGTACTGCAGCTGTACAAGGCAGATAAGTTGTCTGCACTAGCCCTACTTGGGGGGTGTACTGCAGATGTACAAGGCAACTAGGTTGTCTGCACTGGCCCTACTTGGGGGGTGTACTGCAACTGTACAAGGCAGATGTGATCTCTCGCTTGTGGGATGAGGTGTCAAGTAAAATGGAAGTTCCAAGATGGGTCACAAACTGCACAGTGGGCTTGAGATGAAAATGGCTAAAGAGAATCCTTTTGTTAAATATTAAAGAATGTGTTAGCTGATTTGGTTCAATGGGGTGTTTTATGGCAAATCTCTGCAACCACCTCTTATTTGTGTCAAGATTGAACATCATTTAGCATTAAGGACAAGGCCATATTAGCTCCCTCTCTCTCCTACACAGCCAGTGAAGAGTCTTCATACTGATAGTTCGAACTGCCATTTGGTTACTACTTGTCTTGCCTTCCCTCTGAGTCTCATGTGGCACCCAGAATCCGCAGACAACCTGCATAATTTTATCAAAGTACAGGGGTTTCAGGAACTTCCATTTTACTTGTCACCTCATCCCACAGGCGAGAGATCACATCTGTCTTTGTCATGCTTGCTTTTCTTCCAACTTTCTTGTAGTTGGTGTGATCAGTACGTAACAGGGAGTCTCATGAGTTGATAAATTTTTAAAACTGTATTAGTAACCCTTGAAACTTGTACACAATAAAGCTCTTTAATGCTCTATAATTATATCAAATTATCAGTCTAATAAATAATAATTGTTTTATTATTTTAAAGTAACTGTCATGCTGAATGCTTACTGTAACGTTTTATTTTATTGCTGAAATCTGATAGTGTAAATGAGAGTTATAGCATAAAGCAGTACTAGTAGCAGTAGTAGTAGTACTACCAGTAAAAGTTTTCATAGAAATAATCAATATCCTTTTCAACGACTCATTGTATTCTCAGAGAATGCTTTTGCTACCTTACATTTCATAAAATCAATGCTTGTGCTTATTTATAGTGTTACTATTATTTAGATTATGCCGGATTTGGATATGGTGGAATGTTATCAATTTACAATAACGACTATAAAACTGATTGTGACAATGAAATAATGTATTTCAAAATACTGATAGTTATCTTTTATTTTTTGTTGTTGAAATAAATAAAAATTGACTAAAATAGAAAGAAAATTAAAACACAGTGACAACTTATGGAAGCTGTTCAGCACGGCATTTAGAATAGCACGGTATACTGCGTGATAGTAGCTGGTACACGCCCACCTCGATGGAACCAAACAGGAAAACATTTACTTTCGTTTATGTGGTCAATTACAGTGAATTATTTAGTTACCACATTAGACAACCCTTCTTGAAATACTTACTGCTAGCGACAGGCAGACTAAGAAAACACAGCCGACTCTGTAAACATTTTCCATTCTCTTTTGATCTGACAGAAACTCAAGGCACGGCCCGGCAGAATGATTTTAATCAACTTTCATTATCTCATCGTCCCTGACCAATGTCGTTAACATCCCGTTTGGCGCTGACTAAACATCGCATTTGGTGTTACGGTGTTTACCGTTATTACCAGATGTAAACAATAGCCAACAAGGACACACTGGGTACTTGATAAGACATTTAAAATCGCCGGGGGGGGGGGGGGGGGGGCGGATTTAAAAAACTTGGGAAGTGTAACTATTATAAAAAAAAATAAGTAAATGACTATAATTAGCAGAATGAACACATGTAACAAAAGCAGATATAGGTATAAACGAAAGAAAAGTATTAATCATTACTTATGCACCAGATAAATGAAAACGAAAGTTGCAGACTCATTGTGTATATACATACACACCTTTTTGTTGTAAAACTGCATTATGTGGGTACGCATGTGTATGTGTATATACATATATATATATATACGTATAAATAAATAAATAAATATATATATATATATATATATATATATATATATATATATATATATATATATATATATATATTCGTAAATCTGCATTGTGTGGATGTGTATGTGTGTATATCTGTATAAATATAGGCATATATATATATATATATATATATATATATATATATATATATATATATATATTGTGTTTTGTGACAGCAGAGATGAAATGCCTTAGAAGAGCTGCAGGAGTTTCAAGGAAAGACAGAAAATAGAATCAAAAATCAGACGAATTCTAGGAATAAAGCCAGTCTTACAGGTCATCAAAGAACAACAAATGAAGTGGTTTAGACACCTAACAAGAATGCCCTGGTACTATCTGCTCCAGCGAGCCACACTAAAACGCTACAACGGGTATAGAGCGAGTGGAATATCTAGGAAAATATAGAGTGATTGCATTAGGAACAGCCGTACAGAAATGAACATCAATCTTAATAGTGCTCTTGACAGAGCTCATCAACGAACGTTACATCTTCCCCCGACACTTCACTGAGGCACAAGGTGGAAGAGAGGAAAAAGAAATATGATGCTGTGGGTATTGTGGTCAAAATTCACACTTGCGGCCAGGAAATTACCAGTTACCCATTTTAGGCTGGGTTGGCATGGGTGTCAAGATCAATTTGGAAAACAAATAGTCTTGATGGTTAGTCGAACTCAGACATTCGTGCTAGCAGGTGCGGAGGCTCCCAAGTGAAAAAAAAAAAATAGTACAAATGTCGATTATTTTAAAATTGTGCTGGTGGTTGGAATGGAGGGGGGAAGGGGCGGGGGGAGGGGGTCTCGCTCAGGCCCCTTGACAACCTGTAGGGTGTGGATCATGGGGTGAGGGAGAGCACCGCCTTCTCCAGAAATTTAAATAGAGTCGGCCATGAAGGAGAGGTAGTGGTTGAGCGCTCCCTAACCCCTGTGTTTTTGTTTGTGTCTGCGCCTCTCCTTTCGTGTGCTCTGAGTTGGTTTTTGACTCTGGAAGAAAAACGCAAATGCAGCTGAAAATAATATTTATAAAATTGGGTTTAGCATGAGAAGAAGTCTGAAGATGACTTAGCATTATACAAGCATGATGCTGTTATTTTAAGAAAAACCTCAGCAAAAGTTTATCAATAACGTCGATGTTTACAAAGCAGACCAGTTTCTAATTTGCGGGGCTGTGCTGTAAAAGAAATATTTATAGAGCTTGCCATTGGATAACATCAGAAACCGCCCAACAGACCTTGGGGGGTTTTGAGAATGTGATTCAGTCGATCAGAAGTTTGGCTGGATCCCCAACACTTTTTCTTCGGCCTCCACTGTGTCCTCTGACAGGTTATTGTTTGTTTATCTCATTATATTATTTTCACACACACTTTAATACTATATTATTTTTTTATTGCTTACTAGCAAATATTTGCTCCAGCATTATTTCAATAAGCGGGAAGTCTTTTTACACACACACACACACACACACACACACACACACACACACACACATATATATATATATATATATATATATATATATATATATATATATATATATGTGTGTGTGTGTGTGTATGTATGTGTGTGTATCGCCATTCTCCATTTCATCCCCAGTATTTCTAGAGCCTACGTATTTTTTTTTTCTGCTATGAAATGCAACATATTTATGCACATCCATCCATAGAATCTTAGACTGTATCTGTTTGAGCATTGTCAAGGCTTTTGCGCTGTACATTAATGTTGAATGTATGTAACATTTGACAGTTCGATTTTGAATTTGTTGTCTGTGTAGATGCTAATATTGGCCTTATTGTTTTGAAAGTTTTGGCAATTCGTATTTTTTTCTTTTACATTTCAGTTTTAACCTCTATCGTAATCTGTTGGGTTTGTCCAACAAACTAAAAACTTCTTATTTATTCGTGTACCTCTTTAATATCCTGTTACCACATTCATACTGGCCAATGGCAATTTTCTTAGATGAACCAAGTACTGCATTTCCCTATTTTTTAAGCCACTGCCATGTTAAAAAAAAATGATGACAATCTTTTTTTTTAGACCAAAGACACTCGCTCAGGGGCGCCGGACAGTTGCAGCCCAAGCATTTTGATCCCCCCTGAAGAAAAATCTAAGCTATACCCCCTCCCCCATATTATTTCAAAAATGTGTTTTTATTTGTTTGCCATTCAGTTCTTTAGTATTATTTATTAATTATTTTAACTTTTATTGTTGTTGTTTGTGTTAAAAAACAAAAACACTTAGCGCCCTTGAGCACACTGAACCAGAAAATGGGTAATGGAGTTGACTACATCACCCCTTTCTCTGCAAATAAAAATTCGCTGAAGGCCCCACCCCCATTCATGTACACCCCTCACCCCACACCCAGTGTTTTCATTGTGTCGGCACGCCTGGATTTGATGCATGGTTTGGCAAGTATACCCTTACCGCATTCAATTTTCAGAAGTGTGGCTAATTCCAAAACTGGTGCTTGGGCGAGATAGAAGTTCATATCCGTTTTAATTTCCTTAACACAGATTTGAACACACGTCCACCGGGTTAAAAGTCAAATGTAACAAGCACTCTGTTAATTGTTTGCACTTTTCCGTCTTTACATACGATCAGTGTTTGATTGTGCTGCAGAGATACGTCGGAATCATTCATTCATATCCTATTGTGCCATTTTTTGTCACACAGTCTAATCCTCCATTCAGGTCTGTTCTTTGCAATTTTGTGCACGCAATCCAGTCCAACCCCTTTGACGTCTCTCGTAAACGTTCACCTCAGAGTTTCTTTTGGATGTCCTTGTTTCCTCAGTGCCTCTGTTTCCCATGTCAGTACGACTTTGATGATTCTAAGTTCGTCCCGTCTCAGAATATAGTCAGTTTAGCGCCCTTTTCTCCATTTTATGAATATGCAAATCACAGTCCACTGCAAGACCTAGTTTTTATAAGGAGTAGAAAATTATAGGGAAGAGAAAAAGTTGGTAAGAAACAACAATTAGTTTATGTTAGCTTTACAAAATCGATCACATTAAACAAACAAAGGACGTTGCGGCGATTAGCCTTCATCAGCACATAAAGGACAACACAGTACACATACACAAATAGGCTCTAACTATGAAGTGACTACATAGGACTCTAATGTATAGAATAAACGATACTCATCTAGTGTCCCTGGCGAAAAAACTTCATTCAATGAAACGACGGTCAGCCTATATACCTCCAACGCGCAGGTAGGGACAAAAAAAGGGACGGGTTGGACGCCAACAGCGTACACTGAGTGTCTAAGGAGGGAGGGTTTAGCCTATAGGGCGTAACCGGGGTTGGGTTGTGGGGATGACCTTAGTCCATCCGCATGGAATAAAAGTGGTGCCTGTGCTTGCAAACAAATATCGACAGACAGACAGACAGACAGACAGACAGACAGACAGACAGACAGACAGACAGACAGACAGACAGACAGACAGACAGACAGACAGACAGACAGACAGACAGACAGACAGACAGACAGACAGACAGACAAACAAACAGACAGACAGACAGACAGCTAGATAGATAGACAGACAGACAGACAGCTAGATAGATAGATAGATAGATAGATAGATAGATAGATAGATAGATAGATAGATAGATAGATAGATAGATAGATAGATAGATAGATAGATAGATAGATAGATAGATAGATAGATAGATTAGATAGATAGATAGATAGATAGATAGATAGATAGATAGATAGATAGATAGATAGATAGATAGATAGATAGATAGATAGATAGATAGATAGATAGATAGATAGATAGATAGATAGATAGATAGATAGATAGATAGATAGATAGATAGATAGATAGATAGATAGATAGATAGATAGATAGATAGATAGATAGATAGACAGACAGACAGACAGATAGACAGAGACAGACAGACAGACAGATAGATTGATAGATAGATAGATAGATAGATAGATAGATAGATAGATAGATAGATAGATAGATAGATAGATAGATAGATAGATAGATAGATAGATAGATAGATAGATAGATAGATAGATAGATAGAGAGATAGATAGATAGATAGATAGATAGATAGATGGATGGATGGATGGATGGATGGATGGATGGATGGATGGATGGATGGATGGATGGATGGATGGATGGATGGATGGATGGATGGATGGATGGATGGATGGATAGATAGATAGATAGATAGATAGATATAGATAGATAGATAGATAGATAGATAGATAGATAGATAGATAGATAGATAGATAGATAGATAGATAGATAGATAGATAGATAGATAGATAGATAGATAGATAGATAGATAGATAGATAGATAGATAGATAAAATAGATAGATAAAATAGATAGATAGATAGATAGATAGATAGATAGATAGATAGATAGATAGATAGATAGATAGATAGATAGATAGATAGATAGATAGATAGATAGATAGATAGATAGATAGATAGATAGATAGATAGATAGATAGATAGATAGATAGATAGATAGATAGATAGATAGATAGATAGATAGATAGATAGATAGATAGATAGATAGATAGATAGATAGATAGATAGATAGATAGATAGATGCTTCTCTCTTACTGTCAGCTATCAAATAGAGACAGTAAGGATGCTTGTTATACAAAAGTAATCAGTCGAGTCCGAGAGTAAGACTGGTAACAACCAGAGTGTAAGGGAGCTATGAAGGGATAGATGGGAAAACAGTATGTGTGGATGATGGTGTGGATAGGAGAGTGTCCTGGATAGAGGCGAAGAATGACGAGCCTCCTTTCCATCGCCTAAAACTTGCACAATAATTAGTAGACCTCGTGTGATGCCCATGCAGCGTGACCTTTTCTAGAAGGGGCGCTGCGTGGTCTCTAGGCATGGTGTCCGCCTCGAGTGCTAGAGGTTCCGGGTTGGGATTTTTTTTAGATGGACTTGGACTTCTAGTAATTCCCTCTGGTTTTGGGTAGTGAGATCGGACACGCGTGTGCTTTGTTGCACATGTAAAAAAAAAAAAAAAATCCCTTGGCAGTTGGAAATCTAAAAGAGTAGCCTTACGGCGCTGCCCGGGCAAAATTTTGTGTTAAAAATCTACCCAAAGTATTTCAGGATCCTCGTCGGTGTTACAGAGCCTGTGCACTGTGCTGAGCTTCTTAAGACTCAGACTTGGGTTAGAAGAAGAACGGAGCACTTATGGCTTAGTGTGTCATGATGTTGATCTGTTGTTCAAAACCTCAAAACCTTTTCTAGAGCTGCTTTGTTAGCGGCAAAAGGAAATGTTACAATAATACGTTACGAACAATGCAAATCTCTGTAATAAAAAAATAGTAAATAAAACGTCTTACTCTATCTTTATGCTCCACAACAACATATTCAGTGCTGCCATGACTTGAAGGACGACCACGCTCAGTGTCTGATTCGTCATTATGCTTATGCTCTCGATAATTGTCGCTACGGTAATCTTTGTTGTCCAATATGTGATTCAGATTTATTCGAATCTCCTCCTCCTGTCTGAAACGTTTCTGGATGGTGTCTTCATCTCTCTGCCACCAGTCGTTGTATCGACTTGACGCGATAGAGAATAGGCTACTTAGAATGATCACAGTAAACAGATATACATGCACTGAAGCCATAACTGCAATGTGTCAGATGCAACACAGTTGTAATTTATCAACTCGATTAACGATTGTCAAAAATTCCCAAAGAATCTACCGAATAATGTAGACACAGAGGACAGTTTGTTCTTTGACTAACCACAGTCAAGAGTTGTTTTCATACCTGTATGAAATAATGTGTTGTTACTGTATATAAGACGTTGTCTGTCGGTCTATATGTCTATGTTAGTTTGTGAATATGTGTGTGTGGAGTGGTCTGTGAAAGTATGTCTCCTATGGCCTGTCGTTTTGGATATGTGTTCGTTTGTTTGTCTGTCGGTCTGTGTACATGTATATGCGATTTTTGGTAGCATTTTTTCAATTATCATTTGTCTACCTCATTGGCTGCTTGTATATCTACCTAGATAGTTTTTTTTTTTTAAATCTAGCAACACATGTAAAAACAAAAAATGTTCCTACCACCATTAGCTGAGTGGATACAGTTACAGAAAAAGTATGCAACTCAGTACACGATATTTCGATAACATCTTGCAATTTCTTATCTTCTGTCTTCTTTGGTCAATATCTGCTTATGCCGCTAGGCGTCGCAGTCGATCAGACAATCGGCAGCCGAGCCAGGGCGCGGTCAGTCACTTTATATGCCGTGATGTTATGCAGTCTCTAGGTGTCTGTGTCTCATTCAATCCATATTCTTCTCGGTCTTCCCCTGCCTCTTGGTGTTTCGATTTTCAAGCTGTATGCTCTTGCTTCTGGCATCGTTTGTTTTATTCCCATTAGATGGACAAACCATTTCATTCTTTGTTTCTCAATAAATGTGACGCTGGTGTTGTTCTTGTAGTTCCTGTGATCATGTCATTTCTCACTCGATCTCTTCCGGTTTTATTTAAAGCCATTCTCAATCATCTCATCTCACAGGTGGTTAGTTTTCTTTCGCGTTCTTTTGTGAATTTCCATGTCTGACATTGGTAACCGAAAGTCGGTATAAATATTGATTTATAATTTGTCGTTTTGAGTATACGATCATACCTTAATAATCACATATAATCCCATATCAATATAAGAATGTTTGAAAGGACCAGTTGTGTACAGTGAAATATACTTTTGAATCCACAGCACAGTTAGTTCGTCGATTATTACATTTTATTATTATCACATTATATTATCTATAACTAAACATTGCATATTATCTATGCTACGTTGGTTATGACCACCCCCCCCCCCCCACGTTATATATAATCCAGAAACTATGAGTTCTTAACCTTTTGGCTCGGTACTATGGATATCGCAACCCTTCGGCCTTGATTCCATGATCAATATCGTAAATCTGGGGAAAAGGTGGCTTTTCTGCCTACCACCGGGCGTGAACCCGGACCACAAGGAGCTCATCACCTGGTCGTTGGTTAGCCAACTACGCTAGAGAGCCGGGCTGGCTATCACATATTTATCTTGACTACCGCATATAATTATCAATAACTAAACATTGCCTAATATGTATTATACCTTGGTTATCACATACCTATATACCGGATTATCAAATATAATTCTATATAGTTCAAACGTAGCCCTAGTCCCGATTATATGTCTTTTACTAAATCTTGACAATAACCGAATCTTGACAGTCACATGTAATTATGTATCACTAAAACAGTGCCAGGTCTATAATGACTCAGAAACGACACGATGATAATCACCCGAAGTCCTCTATCACTAAAACAAAGCTAACAGTCTCTGTTATGCAAACAGCAGATCCTTATCTCACATACCTCACGATTCACAGACGCGTAGCCTACTCTCAGTAATTAATTCGAGTCTTATATATTCTTAGCTTATCAGAATGAGTAAGGTCTAAAGACACTTAGAGTTTATAACAGACAGTACCATAGCAGATACTGCCACTGCGTTGTGAAATATTAGTACTTTACGTATTCTAGGCCACACAAAGTGAGGTGGGATTGCCAGTTCCATCTTCGTCCTCTTAAATTGGCTGAGTCCATAGGCGCCGGAATCTGTGGACCGAGGTATTCAGGGTACCCAGACAGATTGTAGTGGTCCAAGTGTCCCCTAATGAATCACGTATAGAAAATTCTCGTTCTAGCATTTGTTTGTACATTTCGTATTATTTAATATATTTACTCATTATTTTCAGAATGGTATTATTAGTTTTACGCACTCAATTAGGTGTATTCTTCTATAGTGCCCTTCTAGAAATTTGCTAAGGGCTGAGGTAATTCCCTCAATCCCCTAGATTTTCTTTGTTTCGGCGCCCCTGGTTGGTTCGACCACCGAGTTATAGATGGTAAAAAACAATCTTGCCACTTCTGGGAATAAGAGCCGGACATCTATTTCGGAGAGTAAGTGCACTGAATATTACGGGGTTCTTAAAAGATAATTATCAGTGTGGTAATTTTGGCATTGTTACATGTTCACACTTAATTCTCTGACAGTTTTGAATAGTCGATTGTTGTCTTAGTTATTAGTGTATGTGTCAGCGTCTGTAGCTTAGGCGTTGCTAAATGTGGCCATAGAATCCCAGGGTTTGGCAGTCGCATCGTATCGTAAAAAATCCAAAAATTCCAAGCTTATTCCTTTTTTTAGACGCCTGAAGGCCTGCTTTATCAACGATGGTTCCTTTGCTATCTTATTTGAGTTCTGTTCCTTTGTGGTGTGCAATTACACCTGAGATTGTTCCTTTGTTGCCTAAGTTCGATGCAGGGGGTTTGGCAGCAGACCCATCTGGCTTTTAAGGGAGCTGGATGGTCTCCAGGCAAGGCGTCTGCTTCGAGTGCTAGAGGTCCCGGGTTCAGGCCCCGGTAAAGGCTGAGATTTTCCCCCATGAACTTCTAGTAATTTCTCTAGGTCTGTGGGTCGTAATATCGGACGCTTGTGTGTATTGTTGCTCACGTTAAAAAAAAATACCTTGGCAGTTGGAAATCGAAAAGAGTAGCCTAACGGCGCTGCCTGGGCAAAGCTTGGAGTTTAAAATCTATCCAGAAGTAGTAAGGGATCCACGCCGGTGCTTTGGAGTTCGTATACTGCGTTGAGATTCTTGGGACTCAGGCTTGAGTTAGAAGTGGAAGCGAGCACTTATGGGTTACTACCCTTGTACAATGATGTTGATCCTTGTTCAAAACTAAACCAAACAAAACCCACCTGGAGCTGGTTTCAGATAATGGCAGCGAAAGCCGACCGTTTAGTGGCATCTGGAAAACTACATGAAGTAACATTGCCTTGTGAAATCATCATACAGCCACAGACTGATGTTTTTTTTTCCTGCTTAGCATGTAAACGATACGCAACTAAATTCTGTGTATGCAAACAACACTATCCCCTCACCCCGTATATAAATACAATCTACCCCCGTGTGGGTTCCGGGGCCCTATTGTGGGAAAAACAAGAATAGACCCACTGCCTCCCCAAAAGCATGTAGTAAGAGTCGACTAACTGGGGAGCTTCCTTTGAAGTCGGAGTGCATCTGCCTGAGAGGCAAGGAACCAGCAGTCTGCATTCAATTGAATCAGATCTGTAAAACTGATGCACACGCAACACTCAGGTTCTGGAGCAGGACTGCAGTCCAGAAGTGGACGAACAACCAG
>CAJHNH020008471.1:169964-219964 GCA_905116865.2 Candidula unifasciata
TTCTTTCTTTCTTGCTTTCTTTCTGTCTTTCTTTCTTTCTTTCTTTTCTTTTCTTTCTTTCTTTCTTTCTTTCTTTCTTTCTTCTTTCTTTCTTTCTTTCTTTCTTTCTTTCTTTCTTTCTTTCTTTCTTTCTTTCTTTCTTTCTTTCTTTCTTTCTTTCTTTCTTTCTTTCTTTCTTTCTTTTTTTTTCTTTCTTTCTTTCTTTCTTTCTTTCTTTCTTTCTTTCTTTCTTTCTTTCTTTCTTCTTTTTTTTTCTTTTCTTTCTTTCCTTTCTTTCTTCTTTCTTTCTTTCTTTCTTTCTTTCTTTCTTCTCTTTCTTTCTTCTCTTTCTTTCTTCCTTTCTTTCTTTATTTCTTTCTTTCTTTTCTTTCTTTCTTTCTCTGTCTTTCTGTCTTTCTTTCTTCTTTTTTCTTTCTTTCTTTCTTTCTTTCTTTCTTTCTTTCTTTCTTTCTTTCTTTCTTTCTTTCTTTCTTTCTTTCTTTCTTTCTTTCTTTCTTTCTTTCTTTCTTTCTTTTTGCTCTCTGGATTGCTAACCCAGATTAACTGATGCAAAGAGCTTTGCAGATTTGTTTATGAGCAGTTAAGCTTATTTAGACGAGGTCGGCAATCTGATACCAACTCTCCTTTGTCGCTCTTATAACGTGTATGTTAGGTTACAAGAACTTTAACTTACGTTACAAGAATTGTAATAATAGTTTTCCTTATGGTCGCAAAAGCCTGTGCTTTTCTCTCGAATAGTTGTTTCAGCTTTTATCCCCCCCCCCTCCCTCTCTTGGGCGCCCTCTTAACCATGTTTGAAGACAAGGCTGTGCAGTAAACAACAATGTTGCCCTTAATTTTAAAACAGCACAGCCACTTGCCTATTACTGAGACAAAATATATCGGTTCCAAAAGTTCTGCAGAAATGTAACAATCTGTAAACAAGTAACCGTGTAATTTTTTTGTAACTTGGCATGCAACCTGTTAATAATCATGTTTTGTAATTTTATTTTTGTTTTGAGTGGGTGTAAACATCTAGTCATCATTTTGCCTTATTTGCGGTAAATAATTATATATATATATATAGAACACACAAAAACCCCACAAACACAAACACCGATTCCAAGCAAACAATTAGCAGTAAAGTGGGTAAACAGAGAAAGGTGAAGTTTTCATAACATCAAATTGCACGTGAGTCATATGAGTTTCACTCTCAGATGCTCATCTCCAGCATATTTCCCGTAAGCTGCGGATTTTTCATTGAGTGGGGAATAGGCTGTCAAAATAATCGCCGTACATCATTGCATATGTGAAATAATTTCTAAACAATCTCTACACGTCTGACAATTACTGTATATTCTATTTTTTTAGGGGCACAAATAAATTCGTTGCTTGAAGAAAACAGCATATGCACATTTGTATATTACAAAATAACAAGGACATGGGAAATCTAAGGCAATATGCATAAATGAAAGAGGTTTCCATGTATATTTGTTAAAGTGTGATAGCATGAGTTTTTATACGCACTATATATATATATATATATATATATATATATATATATATATATATATATATATATATATATATATATATATATATATATATATATAACAATTATTTTTATTTTTAGTGTTTTTTGTTTTTGTATGCTCTTTATTGGTTAACACTTTTTTAAGGATAGTTGGCAGTTGAATTGAAAAAAAAGAAGAAAATAAAAAACGAAAATAAAAGCTGGGTGGAAACGTTTTCTTGCGAGTTTAAAAAAAAAAAAAAAAAAAAAACAACAAAAAACTATGTACACATACTGAGTTATTTCACTTTTTTTTTTTTTTTTTGAAAACCTGTGCCACCAGTGACATCAATTGCTGTCTACTTGACCCATTCATGACATAAAAAGTAAAAGTAAAGATCCCTTTTCACACCTTTAGGCGCATCGGGCATATGGGAAGAGCACCTATATTTTTACAGACCGATCGGCACTCGGTGGGTATTGTGGTCAGCATTTCGCCGGCCGTCTTTACTTCCCCAGGACAGCCCATCCTGGTACCCATTTGAGGCTGGGTCGACCTGCGACGTCCCATACCACGATAAAAATCCACGCAGCCGGCAGTGGGTTTCGATCGCGGTACATTGGATTACGAGTCGGACTCGCAACGACTTAGCCACGGACGCAGCCATTCATGACATAACGCACTATAACATAAAAATCAAATATTGTCACTAACTGCAAGCTGAAAGCAGAACTATCAAACAACTGAAACAGGTAATTGTCTTTTGTGATAATTTTCTCCTCATCATTTATAAGTGACCGTGCGGTATTCGACAAACAAAAGTAATTGATAATTTTCGCCTCATTATTTATAAGTGACCAAGCGGTATGTGACAAACAAAAGTAATTGCTTCGCACTGTTAGATTAAAAGTTAAAACTGTATTTTGATTTCGCTGCATATGCCGCCCCGTATGGTGCCGCCCAATGCGACCACATCTCTGTATCATAATAAGGCACGGCCTTGTTTGAAGGGTAGCTTGAGCGTTGCCTCTTTGCAGTACAGTGCGAAGTCCCATAGACTTACGAGTTGTTATAGGCACCTTTATAGCAACCTTTAGATTATGCAAGTTAAAACTAAAATTAGATTCTATTTATAAAAGTCATACGAAAAAGAGTATCTAATGTTTGAAGTTATTAATTTAAATTTTTTTTTAAATCGACGATTATCAATACAAACCCCTTTAACAAGTATAAGAAACACATGCACTGAATAATAATAATAACAATAGTAATAATGTTGTTATAACAAATCACAAAATTATTTAAAAAAAAAAAAAACAACAACATTACAGTCATAATATAGAAGGCATGAGCAGAATAATATTTCAAATGACAAGTGCAAATACCTAAGCTACTTAAACAAATGATTAAACACAAATACAACCGAAAAATGCAGTTACTTTTTGCCACGTCTTCAGCTACTATTCTTAACAACTCGCTCTGGAACTTATGGCCACAATGTTTCTGCTTCCGAGAAAAGAGGCTGTTTAATAGCCAATCGTTCTCGAAGTTCATTTCTTTAAAAAGTCTGTACTTTTTGTCTTGTTGGTCAACTGTATTCTGAGAATCATGTAAAGCATTTCAGGTCAAAAACCCTAATAGTCTTCCTTAAAGACTGAGAGAAGGTCCACGACTCACATCCGTATGTTGCTACCGGAAAGATGCATGCCCTAAAATTTGGATCTTGATTTCCACACTTTAGCTTAACCATATACTTTTTTTCAATACTAGACATTTATGCTTCAAAATTTACTTTTGTTCCTTTTTAATACTGAATAAATTATGTATCGACAGTAACAGGTTGTAGGAGTATAGATTATTTAGTTCCATATATACTGAGTGTTCTTTTAACATAAATGTGACAAATAAGTAATATGAAAGCTTTAAATCTCTTAGCCAACTTAGTGCTTACCAGAATCGAAATCCGGCACTGCTACTACACACCAAGAAGTGAAAACAGGTACCTTATGTTTCACACACTTGTATGTTGCTAATGAGAACCCGAAGAGGAAGGCGACGTAAGCATATGCAGAACTTCTGTCACAAACCGCTCAAGTCGCGTGCCTAATTTAAGGATTTCTCCTTAAGAACCAACAGCACTCTGAAATAATAATGTTGAGGCGTTGGCTCGTATTGGTCTTAGGGAGATCCCTTGGCCAATATACGCCCAACTTATTTCAGGAGTAGGGCAACTCAAGCTCTAGCACTACAGAATATCTAATATTCCTAGGCACACTTGGCTGGACACCCCCACTACTATAAAAAGCTGGCGCCCAGGTTATGATAGTATACTATCAAAGCCATGTTAACAAGATAACACGGATTAATCACACAAACATAAAACTAGACAGTTAGAATGGTGAAACAGGGACACCCAAGTCAGCCATGAAAATTTCTGAGAATGCATGTAATATTTTCAATATATACATATATATAAATATCAAGACAATCAAGATGGTTTCCAGTGAAAGAAGTTCATGACCCAATGCCACAGCAATGATGTTGAAACAGCCAGAGTCAGTTCTTAAACAAGTACACATTTCATCACGGTGATTCAAAGGTAACTATTGAAAAAGAGAGCATGTAGGTCATCCTAGATGTACTTAACCAAACTGGTATGTCTCTGCTCCCCTCAGTCCATCGTGACTTCAACCGGTTGTCTTAATAGATTGCTTTTCTCTCTGGTTGATTTGGCACCCACTGATCGTAGTGAACTAAACTGGAGCCCAACACCGCTCCTGAAGAAGACTTCCTTGGATTGCTGACACAGGTGGCCTGCAATACTGTCACTCAGCCACTGGAACTCACACAGAAACTCCTGCCATGTTGATGTTCTGCCAACAATAGGTAGAGTTTTGGGTAGGATTGGTGATAGGAATGGTATGGGATGGTGATTGCTGGTTTTGGGTTGGTGATTGTTGGTTATGGGTTGGTGATTCGTCTGCCTGACTTCTAAGAAGATTTCATCCTGGCAGGAAAGAACTCAGAATTAGTAATCATCTTAAGATGCACACACCAGCTCAACTTATCTTCTGCTACCCTTCTGGTCACTCAGAGTATACTCTCAAGAACAGGAGACCATGCCCCCTTTCATTTCTCTGTCTGTAAGTCAGTAACCAGATAGAAGATAAGGTACATAGTGGAGATGGATAGCTACTACTACACATAGCACATCTTCTCTCCACCTTCCCATTTGCACTCGCAGACATACATCCTATCTCGTTCGCACATGAATATATTTCATCTCTCCACAAGCTGCCGATTACACACCCAATGTTGTCGTGCTAAAGTTAACCTTTGACTCAGAGCGCCGAGCTCTGACGTCACAGCCTAGCCGAATGCAGGATGACCCAGTTTACAAATGTCTGTTAGTCGATACAACTCCTCCATTTGGTTAGAGAGTAATTAACTTGCTGGGTTTAATCTTTTTACAATGGTGCGTGTTATGTACGGCACAAGCTAGTTAGCCTGTGAAGGGAAAGGTTTGATTTAAGCCTTGAGTATCTGGATATCAAGAACGGCCCAGTTCTGTGCGATCACACAGCTGAATCTTCCCTCCGTGCAGCAGTGGCCAACTTTAAAGAGACATATATCGTGGTATTCGTAAACTTTAATCAACTTACCCAAGCTTAGGAATCCTTCAAGGATTAACTGGTACTTTGAAAGCGTCAAAGTCGAGGAGCGAAATACATAGTCTTCCGACACCTCAGAAGTTTGGCAAAAGAATTCCCGTTCAGACTAAGCTTGGCGTCTCTATGAAAGAAGTCTCTGTATTCGTGCCCAAGGAGTAAAAATGCTTACAGGAATTTCTGAATTATACTCAAGAAATATTCATCCTACAGTTGCAAGTTTGAAAATGTAGACTTCTCAAAACAACTAGAGGGTCTAGAAATGATTATTTCACCAGATAGAGGTATATATATCAATATAAGGGACTATAAACCCCTCCGGACGGGTTTAAATTTGAAATGTGACGTACCCGCTTAGGGAAGTCAGCGTCACGAACAGTCCACAGTGAAGGGTTGGCTGTTCACTTCACGACAACTTCCTAAAATTCTTCACATCAAACCAATTTGTTTTTCTTATTTTTGGTAGAATTGGGCGGGTATTATAAAGAACTTCTTGTGTGGAAGAACAAGCATAAACATTTCACGTGAAAACTGATAGTTGTTTTAGTTCACTGGTTGATGGGGTGAACAGCCAGAAATAAACTCTGATGTCAGCATGTTTGTGGACTGCCCTTGAAATTGTCGAGACAACAGGATACACATAGCTTTTTTAAAAAAAAGTTTTATTTTAGAAGAACAGCTGTGGAACTAGTCATGAACACACAACGCTATAAATAAACACACACACACACACACACACACACACACACACCCAGACACACACGCACACACATCAATTTAAAAGGCAGTGTCATCGATAAATGTAGACGGGGAGTACGAAAAATATTGACTGCTTGAGACAATAACTAATTAAAATAAAAAATACACAACCTTCTTGCCAGGCCTATGTTATCAGTGCCAGACCTGGACACTGACAGAAAAAGAGAAAAGAAAAATTATGGGCAGAAGGAATTACAGAGTCCCTAGAAATCCCTAGTTACGAACCGCACAGAAGGGCGCTTTAAAGTTAATTATGCGATGAGATGAATAAAAAAGAGAAGATATGTAAAACAACCAGTACAAACATATTTATTTGTCTTTATTTTGTGTCATTATGTACTTTTATTCATCATGCTAACATGGATCTCACAAATGTGATACTCGATTTGCAGTGTAACTGATCTCTCTCTCTCTCTCTCTCTCTCTCTCTCTCTCTCTCTCTCTCTCTCTCTCTCTCTGTGTGTGTGTGTGTGTGTGTTGTCCATCAAAATGATGATGACCACTCTTTTTCACCAAGTATGAGTACGAAGATGACTGATGAGGCCGATGCGGGCCCGAAAAGTTCTTGGACAGTGAGGACAAGATATGAGTGTTGTGCCAGTGAGGGGATCTCCTGCAGTCGCCTTTCTGTCCATCCTTTTCCCAATCCGTCTTGCTGATTTGTTTGCTTCACATGTAGCAGCGCCCTTTTGTAGAGTTGCATGCAATGCATTTCGGTCTTGAGAGGCAGCCTCCCAATTGATGTCATTCATTCCAAATGCTTTGAGTGAAGACTTCAAGGTGTCCTTAAAGTGTTTCTTTTGTATGTGTGCCCGCCTTGGTACGTTTCCTATTGTGCAGCTCACCATAGAAGAGTTTCTTTTTCCGGATTCTGTGATCTGGCATGCGTGCCCCATGACCACGAAAGGCAGGAAAGCATTCAGACAGACCGGACGACCGACAGATATACATTAAAAAAATAAAGATAGATAGATAGATAGATAGATAGATAGATAGATAGATAGATAGATAGATAGATAGATAGATAGATAGATAGATAGATAGATAGATAGATAGATAGATAGATAGATAGATAGATATAGATAGATAGATAGATAGATAGATAGATATAGATAGATAGATAGATAGATAGATAGATAGATAGATAGATAGATAGATAGATAGATAGATAGATAGATAGATAGATAGATAGATAGATAGATAGATAGATAGATAGATAGATAGATAGATAGATAGATAGATAGATAGATAGATAGATAGATAGATAGATAGATAGATAGATAGATAGATAGATAGATAGATAGATAGATAGATAGATAGATAGATAGATAGATAGATAGATAGATAGATAGATAGATAGATAGATAGATAGATAGATAGATAGATAGATAGATAGATAGATAGATAGATAGATAGATAGATAGATAGATAGATAGATAGATAGATAGATAGATAGATAGATAGGATGGATGGATGGATGGATGGATGGATGGATGGATGGATGGATGGATGGATGGATGGATAGATAGATAGATAGATAGATAGATAGATAGATAGATAGATAGATAGATAGATAGATAGATAGATAGATAGATAGATAGATAGATAGATAGATAGATAGATAGATAGATAGATAGATAGATAGATAGATAGATAGATAGATAGATAGATAGATAGATAGATAGATAGATAGATAGATAGATAGATAGATAGATAGATAGATAGATAGATAGATAGATAGATAGATAGATAGATAGATAGATAGATAGATAGATAGATAGATAGATAGATAGATAGATAGATAGATAGATAGATAGATAGATAGATAGATAGATAGATAGATAGATAGATAGATAGATAGATAGATAGATAGATAGATAGATAGATAGATAGATAGATAGATAGATAGATAGATAGATAGATAGATAGATAGATAGATAGATAGATAGATAGATAGATAGATAGATAGATAGATTGGAATTTTAAGAAGGCAGACTGGAAGTTATATCAGCTTCGCACAAATATTCTGCTGGAAAATCTTAACACAGATAACGACGTAGAAAAAGTAGTCCAAGAGTTGAGCAAACACATACTGCAGGCAGCCCTAGAAGCAGTTCCAAGAGGTGCGCGTAAACAATACAAACCGTACTGGAATTGCGATCTTGAGCAACTGCACAACAATATGGAAACAGAAAGAAAACAGGCTGAGACCAGACGTTGTCAAGAGCAGTTTAACAACTACCAACATTCAAAGGCCAAATTTCAAAGAGCCAAACTGCAGGCTAGACGGAGAAGCTTGCAGGAAAAGACAAAGTCCCCAAACTTTGAAAGAGACACAAGGAAGTTGTGGAGGTTAATTAAGCAAATTAATGATGAGAATACAGGGAGAAATGGTTATATTGCACTGTGCAAAGAGGGAGCCATCCTAACAAGAAAACAGGCAGCTGACCACTTTGCAGATTCCTTTGCAGAAGACAGCAACATTAATGTCAGCCCAGAGAAACAGCGAGAGGTTCAAGAAAACAACCAACATACAAGACAAAAAGATATAATTCCTGAGGCACTGGTGGCAGCATTTACATCCAGCGAGTTAGAATTAGCAATATCAAAGCTGAGAATGGGAAAATCACCTGGAACTGATGGAATCACCAACGAAATGATCAAGAACCTTGGAACAACTGCCAAAATAAAGCTGCTACAGATCTTTAATCATTGTTGGACCAGTGGCAAAGTTCCTCAAATATGGAGAGAAGCAATCACAATACCTCTGCTTAAACCAGGAAAGGACAGTTCTGATGCCTCCAGCTATAGACCGATCAGTCTTACCAGCTGCCTCTGTAAAACAATGGAACGTATGGTCAACCTTAGACTCCAATGGTACTTGGAAAGTAAAAACATTTTCACGCCGCAGCAGGCAGGATTTAGACAGTGCTACTCCACAGAAGACCAGACAACTTACCTTTCACAAGAAATTGAAGATGCCTTCCAGGAAAAGAAGCTAGTGCTAACGGCATTGATAGATCTGAAGAAAGCCTTTGACAAGGTCTGGAAAGAAGGTCTACTGAAGAAACTCAGAGACTGCAGGGTGAATGGGAGTATGTACAAATGGGTCAAAGCATACTTGTATAACAGAAGATCCCGAGTACAGATAGATGGACTTAAGAGCAAGAAAGTTTTGCTGCGCCATGGGGTCCCACAAGGAGGTGTCCTGTCCCCCACACTCTTACTAGTCTATATCAACGACCTGCTTTCTGAACTACCCCATGGAATTAAAGCTGCAATGTATGCTGATGACTTGGTACTCTGGTGTACAAATGAAAATGCGACAGTGGCCACCAGACTGCTACAAAGAGCCATAGATGCAATGGCTAAATGGGCCGACAAATGGTGTGTCAGCATCAACATAGGCAAATGCAGCACCACTCTCTTCACCCTTTCTCCTAAACAAAAATCAGGCGCCATGCACATAAATGGAGTACCCCTGAGAGAGGATAAGGAGCCCACATACCTCGGCGTAACGTTTGATGATAGATTAACATGGAGAAAACACATCAACAAGGCAGCAACCAAAGCCAGAAGAAGGGTAGCCATTCTGAGAAAACTAAGTGGAACCACATGGGGTGCTAGCGGGAAAATACTTAGAAAAGTTTACCAACAAAGTGTTCGACCACATCTTGAATACGGATCAACAGCACGGAGTTCGGCATCAAAAACCACATTGCAAGAATTAGACAAAGTGCAAAATCAAGCACTCAGAGTTACCACAGGCAGTATGAAATCAACACCTATAGCTGTGATGGAGAAAATGGGGATAACCCAAGCACTAAGTGAACGCAGAGACACCAAGATGCTTTTACAAGCAGAAAAGTTTCTTAGTATGCCCAGTCACCCTATGAATGAAAGATTCAAAAATTTAGCTTTGGGACGACTAAAGAGAAGTAGTTTTATCCACCAGGCCAAACGGCTTGGCAGACAAACCACTGATTTACCTGCAACTGATAGATCCTTAAATGCTGTCCCAGAACGGACCCCCTGGAGAGAGGAGTATAAGTTTCCAATACACATCAAGACTGAAGTGAAAGGGGTATTTGACAAGGAAGAACAAAACAGTGTGCAGCGCAAAACAGCCACCCTCAGTTTACTTGATGATGAATACCCGCAGAACCTTTGGGTTCGTGTTTACACAGATGGGTCAGCAGAAAGCGCAGTCAGAAACGGAGGTGCGGGAGTGTACATTGAGTATCCTAATAATACCAGGGATACAGCCAAATTACCAACGGGAAAGCACTGTCACAACTATGATGCAGAAGTTCAAGCCATCAAGATAGCGGTAGAGAAACTACTAAATCCATGGTATTTTTCACAACCAGTGGTATTCCTGACAGATGCAAAAGCAGTACTTCAGTCACTCCAGTCTGGAAAATTACCAAGCATACGGACACTATTATCCGAACTAGGCAACCGCTGTAAATTAGTAATGCAGTGGATACCTTCCCACTGTGGAGTTCCCGGAAACGATAAACTAGCTAAGGAAGGTGCAACTAAAGAACAACCTGACATACCAGTCTCTTATCAACAGAAGAAGAGAATGATCAAATCAATCAGAATGCCACCGAAACTGGCACAAGATGATTACCATATTATGGACAGACCAGAGCAAGTTATTATCCTTCGCCTTAGAACAGGGCACAATAGACTTCGCTCCCACATGTACAACAAATTTAAGATTGGCCAATCGGCCATGTGTACTTGTGGACTGGCACCTGAAACAACAGATCACATCCTTCAAGACTGTCCCATATTCAACGCTTTCAGGCAAAACATTTGGCCAAAAGAGACACTTGTGGAAGTCAAACTTTACGGGCCGCTTAGTGAATTACAAAAGACAGTGAAATTCATACAAGAGACGGCTTTGCAGATATAGACAATTTATTTCATGCGAACGAAAGAAGAAGATAGATAGTTAGATAGATAGATAGATCGATAGATAGATAGATAGATAGATAGATAGATAGATAGATAGATAGATAGATAGATAGATAGATAGATAGATAGATAGATAGATAGATAGATAGATAGATAGATAGATAGATAGATAGATAGATAGATAGATAGATAGATAGATAGATAGACAGATAGATAGATAGATAGACAGATAGATAGATAGACAGACAGATAGATAGACAGACAGATAGATAGACAGACAGACAGATAGATAGATAGATAGATAGATAGATAGATAGATAGATAGATAGATAGATAGATAGATAGATAGATAGATAGATAGATAGATAGATAGATAGATAGATAGATAGATAGATAGATAGATAGATAGATAGATAGATAGATAGATAGATAGATAGATAGATAGATAGATAGATAGATAGATAGATAGATAGATAGATAGATAGATAGATAGATAGATAGATAGATAGATAGATAGATAGATAGATAGATAGATAGATAGATAGATAGATAGATAGATAGATAGATAGATAGATAGATAGATAGATAGATAGATAGATAGATAGATAGATAGATAGATAGATAGATAGAGAGATACATAGAGAGATAGATAGATAGATAGATAGATAGATAGATAGATAGATAGATAGATAGATAGATAGATAGATAGATAGATAGATAGATAGATAGATAGATAGATAGATAGATAGATAGATAGATAGATAGATAGATAGATAGATAGATAGATAGATAGATAGATAGATAGATAGATTCAACCAGTAGGCTTCCGAAAAGTCCATTGTTTTGCCTAATTATGAAACAGATAGGCTAGGTAGTTTTCCTTTCAGGATTGCAGTACCTGGGATAAACATATCAAGGATGAAAATAAAACTAGGGTAAATAGCTAAAACCACGCTTAACCGCATATATTTTCTAGTTTCTGGGCAGAACAGAGGCCAATTTGGTTAATAATTGTAATTTTGTTTGAATTTAACAAAATTACTGCTAACTACATTCGTTTTTGTTTCTGTGTTTGCTTATCTGTCAGTCTGGCGCGAAACAAAATTTCGTTGTTTTTGTGGCCTCGGGTATAATAAGGTTGAAGAACACTGGTGTAAACTGCCTACTTACTTGGTGTTTCGTTTTTTCTAGGCTGAATTCCATGCTCATCGTCTTTTCAGGTCAAACGAAACATACATCCATACATACAAGCGGGCTGATGGAGGACAGATCCTACCTTACCGCCCATGTGCTTCCACAAGGCTGGACAGATTCCTAAAGGTAAAGTCAACAAGGTCGCATGCGGTCCATAAATACTTGACTGTTCGAAGGACTGGTTACTGTCTGTCGACCTGCCTGCTTTCAAAAAGTACCCAGAGTCAATCCGGAAGACCGGCATGAGACAGACATAGTTCTGCACTCTGCGTGAAAACTGCAGCCCGTCCTTTTAGAGCTGACTGTGGAAGAAAAGCGCCTGTACAAAGTCGAAAAGTAAGGTAAGCAAACTCGAAGTGAGAGACGAAACGTACACAGTTAAAATCTTCGCCGTTGAGGCAGGTGCAAGAGGTCTTATCTCAACTTCCACATACTTCGTGCTTAAGCAGCTGGGCTTGCGAAAACAGTGCGTAAGCGATCACTAAAACAACTGAGCCAAGCGGCTGAAAGGGCTTCGAGTTGTATTTGGACACAACGGAACGGCGTGGGGGATGGGTATCGGTAGAGTGGTCCGAACTCCTAGTGGAAAAGATCTTTTCATCCCTATAAAGCAAAGTGTCCGATAAATGTCTACCAGTGTCTCTCTGCCAAATGCCAAATTCTAACAAATGTCAGATGAATCAACCGTAGGCTTGTCACTCTGGTCGCGAAGGTAGTCGGCAAATTTGCTACCGCAGCGACATATATAACAATATAACTCGGACTGCCACTTGAAGCGATTTTCACAATTGAATGAGTAACATTAACACGTGTGAAGTGAGATACCTGAGAAAAGTTGGACAATTTAACCATCTGAGACAAATAGATCAGACAGGCTATGGGAACATCGTCATGCACCACATTCACAAGAAACAGAAAATTAAAGGGTTTGGTAATCTAGTTAAAATGCAGCCATAACTATCAATAGAGGCACTACACACGAACAGATCTGCTATAAAATCAAGAGGTCTCCCTAAGAAAATATGGATTGATGACATTAAACATCTTTTACATCCGCACGCAATGACAGAAGCCATTGCTTCCCATCAAGCAAATGATTGCAAATTATTCTTCCACACGTCGATTAACGGCAAAAGTGGAAATTGATGATGGTGGTGATAACGATGAGGATGATGAATCCGATACCATTAATATGGGGCATTCTCGTTGCCGAAACAGGACACAGAGAGAGAGAGAGAGAGAGAGAGAGAGAGAGAGAGAGAGAGAGAGAGAGAGAGAGAGAGAGAGAGGAGAGAGAGAGAGAGAGAGAGAGAGAGAGAGAGAGAGAGAGAGACAGCTCATGGATATCGATACTCGATGTGAAAAAAGGGGGGGGGGGAATGAAAGGGGCGGGTGAAAGAGTGATGTGATTAATTCCCGTTGTCTTTTTCTCCACCCCGACTTATCCCATTACCTTTTTGAAGGATTATTCGACCTTGAAGCCAAGGTCAATTGCGTAATAATTAAAAAAACATCGCCATAGTACAGGTTGGAACCAAAAAGTTTGTCGCCGAGAGGCAACCGTCTAGCATTGTGCCACCGCTTCTCCTGAGAACTTAAGCAAAATACCCTTTTCCACGTTTTCATGTTTATTTGTTTAGACCTACATTTACTAGACCTAGGTGAGTGACATGGTCAACATCACGTCAGCCGCCTTTACTTCTCAGGACTTTCCCTGGTACCCATTTAAGGCTGGCTTTACCTGGGAGCAAAAAAGCTTAAAAAAAAAAAAAATCAGGCTGTGTTCGGATTTGAGCACACGACCCTCCAATCCGCAGTCTAGCGTCTAATTGCAACACCGCGCGGTTGCAGAGCAAGAAGGCCGAAGTTGGTATTTTCGTACAAATTTAATACTATTTGACCCTTGCTGAACAAAACTGTACTTTAAGTACCATGCCCAATGTTTTGGTAAGTTTTATAAATTGTACATCAATATTTAAATTATTTGCATTGTTCGCTGAATTCAGTAAGTGTTACCCAAGGAAAGAAGACGTCATTCATGCCATTAGTCATGTAATTTCCCAGCCTTGTTAAAGAAGAACTCTATGACCAAATTCATACAGAATGGCAGAAATGGACCACTTCTTGCTGGAGTTACTGCCCTTGCTTTGATTTGCGTGTTTGTTCTTTACGTCACATTCGCACCCAAAAAGAGCAAGCAGAGTTAAGTCAAAGTTTGTTACATTTTCTTTATTTGAATATTGAACATCTGAACTTGAATGAAAAGAAACATGTTTACAATAAACATTTATACTACACTGTTAAAAAAAAGGAATTAATAGTGGCAGATCAACTACCAAATGCTGAAAATAAAAAATGTTTTTTACAATTTCAGAAGAAAGCTGGAAATTAACATTCTTGTTAATTAGTAGCAGAATGTTTGCTTTGTCTTCTGGCATTAACTCATTATTCTTAAAAGTCTTAGCAATAAATACATTGATGAGATCAGTTGTTGATCTGGATGGAATATTAATTGCATTCACTGGAAACTATCACAACAGCCGTGAAACAAACTGACCTAAAACAAATGGCACATCACTGATTTAATCTACTACTTTTTCTTCAGCGTTCCGAGCCCTTGAGGTTCATTGTTGCAGAAATCGCCCACCTCTGCTAATCTCCCTGGTTAGCTGTCTCTTTCTAGTTGGTGACACCAAGTTTTTGCGGGACTGTCTGGACATTATCTCTCCTTCGTCTTCTTGGTCTGCCTCGTGATCTACAACCATTTTGCTCCCTCGTGTATAAAGTTTTTACCTCTCTGTCGTTTGACATTCTCTCAGTATGCCCAAGCCATTTCCGTCTATTAGATATCACTGATTTAATGAAAGAAAAATGTAAATTCTCGTATACATAACAAAACCATAAAATCTTTTAACGGTTTTTAAATTAAATGTTAAAATCGTCTTACCTTTTAGAGTGTTTTGATACCTTTTCAAATGTAGTCGGTACTATTCTAAAATAATTTCGGCAGCACTGCTTTTGAGAAAGTGAGTAATAAGCTATTAGCTTGACTGTATTCTATAAGAGTGAGAGGCTGGAAGGAACAGAAGCTCGCGGCACAAGCTTGTGGTCTGCAGGGAACAGTAAAAACAAACTCCAGCGGCTGAGCTATGAACCATAACTCTGATGGCACAGTCTAGTGAGTTTACAGTAGGCACTGTTTTATTGATTCTGTGATGCACATATTGGCGGTTTGTTAGTGTTGTTGATTTATTGAAATCGTATTCTGTTACACTAGTATTGTAATAAGAGCTGCGGATATCTTCTATACATGAGAATTGTACTTACTATATAATCATAGATTGTTACATTCCTTATCAAATTTTCTATACTTGAGCTTGCTTTCAAATTGCAGTTTTTTAACAATCATCATTAATTTTCTATACTCGAGCTAACTTTCAAATCGTAATTTTTAACATTCCTTATCAATTTTCTTGGTTTCGACAGTGGTATCAAGAAAGCTGACCGCCCAGAAAGCAATGGCAAACTACTGGATGTAAATTTGCCTAGAAAAACCACACAACAGCCAGGGACTGTTGGGGTTGGTTCTGCAACGTCCTGTAAAGAATACGCAACTAACCGTCAATTGTCTATACTCGAGCTAACTTTCAAATCATAGTTTTTAACATTCCTCATCAATTTTCTATACTCGAGCTTACTATTATATCGCAGTTTTTAACATTACTCATCAATTTTCTATACTCGAGCTAACTTTCAAATCGTAGTTTTTAACATTCCTTATCAATTTTCTATACTCGAGCTAACTTTCAAATCGCAGTTTGTAACATTCCTCATCAATTGTCTACACTCGAGCTAACTTTTAAATCGTAGTTTTCAATTTTTGCTATCAATCAGATGTCGCTCACAATAAAAGTTCAGTACAATAGATCTACTTACTTTTTTTTGTTTTCGCATGTATAGCCTTTAGGACTGCTGTTCGTATACCTCCTGATGGTATCTTACCACTTGTATTGTTGGCAACCTCTTGTTCACTTTACAACAGTGGCATGTCTTTTAATATGGCCGAAATATTCCAATAGTTTTTTTTTTTTAAATTTCTTACAACTCTATTTTTCTTCCCTGTCTGTGTAATAACTTTGTATTTGAATGTTTTCGTTGTCTTGAAATACAATATTTTTTTCTGCTTATTAACATTTCTAGACTCTATAATCGACTCTAATGTCTTATTTATTGTCGATTATTGCTGCCTTAAATACTCGTGAGTATTTGGACACATGGATAACATCTGACAGAAGATGTATCACATAAAAAACAGAAGAGGACAGACCTTTAAAAAAATAAAGAACATTTTATGCAATTAATTCATGTCATTGGAGGTTTGGACAAGAATCCACACAAGCTTTATAGAGCCGGTTTTAACATATGGCTGTGAATGTTTGACAATTAATAAACAAGGCGAACAATATCTTGAGGTCTCGGAGGTGTGCTTTTACAAAGAATCTTTAGAAATCCGTGGATAGCTAAGAAGAGCAACCCAGATGTTTGTAAAGAGGCAAGTGCCCGAAGACAATATATCATAAACATCATCAAGAGACACTCATCATATTTAAGTCATATTATGAGAAGAGAGAAAATGAAACATGCAACCAATGGAAAGATCTGTGAAAAGAGAGACAGAGGAAGACAGCGCGAGAAGATTATTGACAGCCTTTCGTCATGCCATGGAGGGGTGTCAACACACGAAGTGATACAGGCAGTTGCTGAACGCAGATGGTGGTGAGTTATGATCGCCCAAGACGTGAAAATTAGGAAGTCTGAGATTCCCCTCCCCTTCTCCGTAAAAAAAAAAAAGTTTGGTGTATGTGGGGCAGCCTGAAAATAATAAAAATAATAATTTATTATGAAACTAAGCAGCACTTCCTCGCACCTAACTATATATAGATTTCCCCTTTTCAGAATTTCGTTTAGACATGTATTATTTCAAATATGTTATTAATTATTTTAATTATTCAGCACATAATAATAGTTATATTAATAATAAAAACAACAATAATAATTCTTTATTATTATTCTCATTTGAAGTCAAAATGCATCGACCTGGGAGGGATGGAACCAACAGTCTGCATTCAAATAAACCAGATCTTTAAAACAAATCTGCATTTAAATTCAAATTCTGAAGCAAGAATACAGTCCCAAAGTGGACGAACAACCACAACCCTCCGCCAGAGTGTATAGCAGTGAACGCCATAGTGAAATAGAAAGAATTATTATTAAAGAACATAAAAAGGCTCAAACCCGTTGAACTCCCCCTCCCCTAAAAAATTTTTAAGGGACTGGGCAAGACGCCCAAACTCCAATATTTTGCAGGTACCGTCGCCCATGATCCTAAGTCTCGTTTCTAGACAGTCGTACAGACATTTTCCTGGACCTCCTGAGAAGGTAGTGTCTTTGTTAGGCTTGATTTGTAAAACTTGTCTCGCGGAGTCAAAATATTAGCTGCAGAGGGCTTTCATCACGTTTGGCACCTCTTTATTTTCATAGACATTGTAAGTCGTAGTAGTTTTACTGGAAGGTGTTTCGTGGAACGCAGTCATTTCCCGCCCCTACATTGACTACCTGGTTTCATTACGGTTGGGCCTTTTTTTCGCTGACATAGTATTGTGTTAGTTTCTAGGCTAAGGTAAGATGTTGTTTTGTTTGTGTTCTATGTCAGTTTAGTTCTTGGATATATAGGTTGCGTTGTAACAATAGAGCACGCCACATGCAACCATGCTAGTTTCGATGATAAATATTAGCAATTTGTAAAAAAAAAAAAAAACTACGAACACCTCCACCACTACTACTGCTGCTGCTACAACAACACCTTCTACTACTACAAAGAGAACAATTGCTGTGTTGTGCAGTTACAACTACTATCCTCACCAGTCCCATCACCACAACAATAACTACATCAATAACTACTGCTGCTGCTGCTGCTGCTGCTACTACTACTACTACTACTAATCCTACTTCTACAGCTGCTGCTGCTTCTGCTGCTACTGCTATTGCTGATACCGGCACTACTATTGTTATGGTGCTCTTCCGGTGTTACTCCTCCTTCTCCCCTTACTACTACTACTACTACTATCACCACAGTTGTTATTATTACTACCACACCACCAGCACTACTGCCACTACTATACCACTGCTGCTGTTGCTGCTGCTGCTACTACTACTATTCTTCTTCTTCTTTTTCTGCTTCTATTTCTGCTGCTGTTGCTGCTGCTACTGTTGCCGCCGCTGCTGATTTTATTGCTGCTGATACTGCCGCTGAAGCCATTGTTCTGTCTTTTCTTCATTCTTCTTTAAAATTATATATTATATACTCTTTCTTCTTTGACACTTAATCACTTGATTCGTCTCCTTCTACTGATGTTACAGTTTCTTTGTATTATTTTATAGCTGTTTTCTTACCCCCACCCACCCCCCCCACCCTCAACCACACATCGTCTCTCGTTCCTTCCCACTCTCTTCGTTTTTTTTTTTGGGAGGGGGAGGGGGGGGGGGGTTCTTTTTTGTTTGTTTCATGATGATTTAAATATACTTCTCAAACTACATGTATCTCCCTGTCACTGACCAGCTTCAATACGTGTCAAAATTATCGTTCGTTAGTGAAAATCATAATCCTTCGTATCTTTCTGAGATGAAGTGTCTCTAAGAATACCAATGAGTGCTGTAACGTTGGCTCCAAACTGACTTCTTAAATTAGGTAATTTGAAGCCAGTTCTCTATTACCTTTCTAAACTCTCCTCAACTGCACCTCACACATCACCACAGTGCATATCCATTAGCGTTATCTAGGTTCACATGGTTCAAAAAACATTGAAAAGCGAGGCCGGCGTGGTATACTGGCTGCATCACTCACCCAGTACCGAGTGATCTACATTGAAACCTCGTTAACAGGAACGGGCTTAAGACGAATACAGGGTAAAATGAAGAGTCGACTGGTCTATAAAATATAGGTCTAGCCCTATATGCCCAATATGCCTGAAGGCTTGGACAAGGCTTATTTATTATTACCTAATTATGCGTTATAATAACACGACGAGTGGACATTTACCTCTCGAACCGGTGTTTTTGTGTTTGAAGCGACAAAAAACACTCCAACGTGTTTTTGAAAAGGCGCTATTATTCACCACAAAGTGTCTAAAATCGCACCGGTACACACCACACCATGTCTAAAAAGACGCCAGTAATCACCACAAAGTATCTTAAAAGATGTCAGTACTCAGCTCAATGCCTAAAAAGGCACCTGTACTCCCCCCAAAGTGTACAAAGAAAGGCGCCGGTGCTGAGCACAAAGTGTATAAAAAGGCACCAGTAATCACCACAAAGTGCCTAAAAGGATGTCGGTACTCCTCACAGTGTCTAAAAAGGCACCAGTACTCACCAGAAAAGTGTATAAAAAGCGCTGGTACTCACAAAAGAGTGTCTTAAAAACGCGCCGATACTGACAAGTGTCTATAGAGGCGCCCGAACTCACTACAGAGTGTCTAAAAAGGGCACCGGTTCTCACTATTAGGTGTATATTAAAAAAAAAACCGTCAGTAAACAGAACAAAGTGTTGAAAAAGCGCCATTATTTATCCAAAAAGTGTCAAAAAACGCTACTGTACTCACCACAGTTTCTAAAAAGGCGCCGGTTCTCACCACAAAATGTCTAATAAGGCGTCGGTGCTCAACACAAAGTGTCTAAAAAGGCGCCGGTACTCAGTACAGAGGGTCTAAAAACGGCACCAGGACTCCCCACAAAGTGTCTAAAAAGACGTCGGTACTCAGCACAAAGGGTCTAAAAAATGCGTCAGTACTCCCCACAGAGTGTCTAAAAAGGCGCTGGTACTCAAACAAAGTGTTTAATAAGGCGCCGGTACTTACTACGAAATGTCTATTACCGTAACTCTGAAAAAGTTATATTTTAAGAAAAGGTGTCGGTACGATGTACCGTTGCATACCGCCAGGACAAGAATCCCTAGCTACAACCAAAAGCTTAACAACAGTACCTGGGGATGAGGTCAGACGATTAACAGCAACGATTTGTACACTCACCGGGGTGGCTAGGCTGGCAATGTGCGCTAGCAATGAGTGTGCTACTGCTGCCTGGATGAAAGTAGGTCATCTTAGCTCTAGATCACCATGTGGGTTACTGCGTCCCATTTTAGGAAAACAAATAGTCCTGCGGCCCCCACCCCCCTCTAACAAGTATGCCGTAAAAGGCGACTACTTATTAGCCTGTTGAAATCAGATGTGTTGGACCGAAATGGACAGATATCGCAACCTAGCTTTAAACCACAACACAACGTGAAAACTGTCCTTTTAAGGGCGAACCTGGAAGATGACTAAAAAGAAGAAGAAAGAGAACAAAAAGAAGTGTAAAATTTAACATATTAGCCTGCTGTAAAAGCAGCAGTATTACCAGCATTTACATCAGCAACACGGGAAGCGGCGGCAGCGAGAACATAGAGAATTAAAAAAAACTTCAGTGGTGCTTGAAATCAGAAATGAATTTAGTATCAAATGAACAAACATTACGTGCTTATGTTTTAGCACTCAAGAGACGTGGGCTCGCTCCCTGGAAGAGCTGTACTTTTTTCAAAAATGACCTTGACTCCCAGGTCGACCCAGCCTTGAATGGGTACCGGGTGCAGTCCCAGGAAGTAAAAGCGGCACGCGTGATGCTGACCATATCACCCATCCTGTGCCGATAGGTCTATAAAAGTCTAGCCCTATATGCCCTATATGCATAAGGGTGTGAAAAAGGGACCCATACTTTACTCAAGACATGCGACTGTGCAGCGATTAGAACGCTATCCCAGTCTTAGTGAAGGTTTGAGCTTTACTGCAATCGGGTTTCCCCATTCTTGCTCCGTTCCTGGGCCACTGCAAATCAAATCAAATGACCCTCACTGTCGCATCTAAAAAAATGGTGAACAGTTAGTCCCGGAACAATCCAGAAACATGCGCACACAGTAAATACATATGGCAGTTGCTAGAGGTGACAAGCCAACAGTCGCCACCAGAAATGCAGTTTGTCGTTGATGGAAGTAGTCGGAGCTATCTCTGTGCTTTGGGGTAATGTGTTCGAAAACAGTTCAAAATGTAGTTTGTTTTATCAAATAGACATGACTCCTACAGCAAAACGGTTGATCTTCGCCAGGGTTCAGCCCCTGATTGTGGGAGCGGGAGTGGGGGCTTGGAAGAACAGACCCCTGACCCATAATAGAAATGTTATAAAAGACGGTATGGTTCTTTATCAATATATTACCTCCAAATGACGTCACATGACAATTCAACATTTTAGAGGGTGGTAAGACCGGGTTTCCCGGCTTTCTGACGCTTTTAACGACCCCAAAACATCTAGAACAGGCCCTAACCCCAACCCACCTTCGTCCTACAAGAGAGTGCACCAAAACATCTAGAACAGGCCCTAACCCCAACCCACCTTCGTCCTACGAGAGAGTGCAGCCTAGGTCCCACGACTGCATGCAGCCTATCTACCACACCCTGAAATATTAGACTATCCGGTGACCTGTGGATTTCCCTTTTTTGAGGTAGGATATTAATAAGCACCGACGGTGTTTGCTGAAATTTACTGTGTTTGGACGAAAAGTGCAGATATCGCAGCGTAGCTTTAAACCTCAACTCAAGCCGTCAATAGCATTTTAAACGGCAAACCCATAAAAGTGGAAAATAAAGAATAAAAAAAAAAAATAACAAATCTTTTTTCTTCCTTATTCACCGGCTGTAAGCTCCATCAGAAAGACCCAGTTGTTCGTCCATTTGGACTTTAACTTTGTGCCAGGGCCTGAGTTTCGCTTGTACATCCGTTTTACTGGCTCATTTGAGTGCAACTAGTTGTTCCTTGCCGCTGGGACTGATGCACTCAGACTTCGAAGGAAGTTCCCAATAAGTCGACTCCTACAACATGCTTGTTAGGGAGGCAGTGGGTTTATTTGTTTTCCCCACAATGTGGCCCTGGAACCCACACAGAGAGAAACAACAATTTAACATGGGTATCATAAATGTTTTGCTAAGTGAAGACATCTGATAAGATGAGGGACTGAGTGGTCTCGAGGTATGGCATCCGCCTCGAGTACTGGATGTCCCGGGTTCAAACCCCCGCGAAGGCTGGGATTTTTTTTTCACGTAGGCTTCTACTAATTTCCCCTGATCTCTGGGTAGTAAGACCGGACGCCCGTGTGTAATGTTGCCAACGTTAAAAAAATCCCTTGGCAGTTGGAAATCGAAAAAGAGTAGCCTAACGGCGCTGCCCGGGCAAAAGTTTGGAGTTAAAAATCTTCCCAAATTATTTCTGTAGCCTCGCCGGTGCAACAGAGTTCATGCACTGCGCTGAGATTCTTCAGACTTGAGTTAAAAGTCTTCTTTTTTGTTTTGTTTACTCATGGAAAGGACAGAATGAGATCTCTAGAACATGCTCTTCTGCTCGTTTCTTATAAAGTACTTTTTAGCGTCTCTGATGGGGTCCATTTTCTACGTGGTCAACCTCTGGCTCTGTTACCGCTGTGTCTTTATAACATTGAACCCTGTCTAATAACAATTTTGTTACATGGCCAAACCATTTGATTTGTTGTCTACCTTAAGAGTGCAGTATTGGTTCTGCGCCGAATCTCCTGATTATACCATCGATTCTTAGTCGATCTTTCCTCGTAGTATGTAAACATTTAATTTCTGTCATGACTATTTTCCTGTGTGATAGCATAGCGTTTGTAAGAATATTGTTTTGAAACGTGTTCTTTCTTGTAGTGTTTATATTCAAATGCTTGCATTTCGGTATTGATGCACTTTGGTCTAAAATTTGATTGAATTGATTGCATCTTTGCTGGCTTTCCTCCTTATTTCTTCCGCCTTTTAAAAAAATATTACCGCCTACATTGCAAAAAAAAAAAAAAAAAAAAGTAAAGACACACAGTAATAATAAAAACTGATGACAACTCACATGGGTAGTCTTATCTCCCCGTCACCTCTCTCCATTTTCTTCGATTGTTTACTGTGTAGGTTTAATTTTTCTCAATTACGCTCCATCAACAAATCAATACTCTAATTATTATTTCCCAGTCCAAGAGTTTGGCCAATTTCGCTTGCTTCTAATTATATCATTAAATCTCATTTCTATATGCTGACAGAGAGAAATCAATACCGTATTCAGCTTTGTTATCTTCATGCATCCCCCCCCCCCCCCACTGTGTTGAAGACTTCAGTCAATATAACCGCTTCGCCGATTTCTTACTGTCTTGTCCTGTTTGACAGAGATTAATTTGACTGCAGAGCTTTGGCGCGGTTCGAGAATCATTCAAATTACAACTATTGGAATTCAAATGGCGTGACAAAATAATAATGAAAATAAGAGTTTAATCTATTTTAATTTGTTGTCTCGTCGCCTGGCACGTTAATTAAGGGTTTCTCTAGAGAGGGCATCCCAGACTGAATAATTGGAGGATTGTATTGAAAAGGCAGCACTTACATTATTGACACCACTGTCACATTAACGTTATCCGGTGAAGTGCTGCACTGCTCAATCAATGAAGTGCCCCATAATTTGTGGTGTTTGTTTGGGCTGTACACTCAGACAGATTTCTGCCCCTCTGTCACCTCTAGATATCTTCTCTAAAACAATATTGTCTACCTACTCGATGTCTTCCACTGTATGTCTAAAGAAGAGTTTAATTCCTTCAGTCTCGATGATTTGCTACTTCAATACCGTCATTAGAAAAACAAAGTTTATTCACCTTAGAGGAACAGTTTCGTGATAGTGTGCAGTTAGAAAATACAATGTTTTTAAACATAAAGAATTATAGCAGGTACTGAGACTTAGTGGGTTAAGCTTACAGAAAAACAAGAAGGAAAAAGTCAAAAGATGTGATTCATGTCGAAGGGAACAATGAACGTACTGTGAGTTCGTTAGTACCGAAAGGGTTAATTCTTTGCTTGTTAAAGAAGGCCATAATGCCATTTTCTTTAATAAGGACATTTATTTAAGCCTTTTCTTGCAATATTTCGTCGCAACCATTTTAGCTGCGTCGACCTGGAAGCCAAAGTCCATGGTTAAGAAAAAATAATTCGCCGACTTACTAATTCGAATCTATAACTTTGTGCCGACAAGCCAGCGCATATTCTGTATGTAATTTACTCCGATTTCCCTAATATTGTTGAAATGTTATGTTAAAGTATTATGCGCATCTTGTCTCATAACTTCTTTTAGCTCCATCATATTTCTGTGTTTTCTCTCACATGATCAGTTTTCTCTCTACCCCTCTCTGCCACCAATCTCTCTCTTTCTGTGTGTGTATGTGTGTGAGCTGTTGTTGTTGTTGGTGATGGTGTTGTTTACGGTGCAGGTTTTATTTGTGTGATTATGTTCAATCAACGATTCGATACTGTAAACATTTTGCTTTCAACCACTCAGAGAGTTTAAGAAAATTTCACTCGCTACTGGTCATCTGGGAGCCGCCGTGGTCCGGCAGATAGACGCTCGCTTGCTAATCGGAAGATCGTTGGGTCCTGACGGGGCCAGACATTTTTTTTTCTTTAAAAAATGACCTTAGTTTCCAGGTCGACCCAGCCTTGAGTGGGTACCAGGCACAGTCCTGGAAAGTAAAGGCAGCCGTCGTGATGCTGACCACATCGCCCACCAAGTGCCGTTTGGTCTATAAAATATAGGTCTAGCCCTATATACCCAATACGCTAAAAGGCGTGGAAAAGGATCATTAACTTTTTAAAAAAATTTTATAATCTCATGAAATCACATTTCTTTACCCAGAGAGAGAGAAATCAATGCATTTTCAGCATTAATAATTGAATGTATTGATGTGACATTATGTTGTTGTTGTGTCGAAAGTCAATATGGCCGCCTCTCTGACATATTTGTTTGTTGCCGAGCTTTTGCGTTGTTTGATAATCAACAGGACTACAATCTACAACTACGGGAAGCATACGGCGTGATCAAATCATAATAAAATCATGGTTTTCCTCTTTTCGCATGTCACGTTGTCTGAGGGCTTTCTCCAGCGATTATCGTTGACTGAATAATTTGATGGTTGTAATGAGATGACAACACTTACATTATTAACTTAGCTGTCGCATTGACGTTGCCGGAAGGACTACATTGCTCAGTCAGCGAAGTGCGATGGCCATTAAAAAGGTTGCTTGGCATGGAACTCCAACATCTGTTGTTATTTATGTTGAATGTACTCAGATTTCTGCTAGTCCATCTCCTGAAGATTTTTCCCTTCTTGCACTGTTGTTTACCTCTTCGAAGTTTTCTATAGTTTAATGTGATTTATATTTAATATAATAGCTTGATTTATTTTGCTTGAAATAAGACATACCTTTTTCGTGCTATCGGGGATCATATGTTTGGTGCTGTACCCATTGTTTTCAGACTAGTCAGCAATCAGAGAGAGAGAGAGAGAGAGAGAGAGAGAGAGAGAGAGAGAGAGAGAGAGAGAGAGAGAGAGAAAGAGAGAGGGAGATAGAGAAAGAGAGACAACGATTGTCGCCTTTACTTCCTATAGCGTTTCATGCTAGTCATGTTAGGCTCCAACCACATGAGAGCCAGATATCAAGTATATATATATATATATATATATATATATATATATATATATATATATATATATATATATATAATAATAATAATAATAATAATAATGGCATCCGTCAGTCCCGGGGGACTATGGAGATGTGCCGCTGGCTTTGGGAACAGCATCTGCTGTGACTGTAAAGTCCGATGCGGGAATGGCAGTCTTTGCCAGACAGGATACACACACAAGCAGATACTCCCTCGTTGTGAGGCAGTTTTACTTTCCGGTGCCTCTTCTCCACAGCTCGTTGTGTTCGGTTTCTTTCAAAATGTGACAGTCCATCTTTCACTTTCTGTCTCCATAGTAGTCGATCTGCAGCTGATTTTTCCCATGTCTCTGTGCCTATGTTGGTATCTATTAGGTAACGTTTACATACATCTTTATAGCGCAGCTTTGGCCTTCCTGTAGGTCTATTCCCAGTTACCAATTCACCATATAGGAGATCTTTTGGAATACGACCATCCTCCATGCGGGAGACATGTCCCAGCCAGCACAGACGTCTTTGCTTCAGTATACAATACATTGATGGTATTTTTGCTCTTGTCAGCACACATTCGTTGGAGACAAGGTCTCGCCATAATATACCAAGGATGCGTCTCAGACAGCGCATATGGAAGGTATTCAGTCTTTTTTCCTGTGGAGCATAGAGAGTCCAGGATTCGCAGCCGTACAGTAATGTGCTCAGGACACAAGACTCATAAACCTTCATTTTTGTATTATCAGTTAGCTTTTTGTTTGACCAGACTCTCTTTGTGAGATTTGCAAACATAGCAGAGGCCTTTCCTATGCGTTTGTTTAGTTCTGCATCCAGAGAATGATTGCTTGAGATACGTGAGCCTAGGTACTCAAACTCATTTACAGCCAGCAGCTGATGGTCATACACACTAATGTTTGGTGGATTTCCAACATTCAATCCCATCACTTGTGTTTTGTTCAGACTCGAAACTGTTAAGCATCGCTGGAGTGACCTCTCCAGGGCACCGGCCAGGGCGTTTTGATTTGGAGTACAGACTGTTGCCCAGGCAGCAAGTACCCCCTCTCTACGTCGCCGGTGATATATATATATATACATTTCACGATGCGAAGTTGAAACCAGGAGCTTTGTGCGACACACTAAGTCTATTCTATCATATACCGACATATCCTCATATGTGTACGTGTGTGTGTGTGTGTGTGTGTGTGTGTGTGTGAGAGAGAGAGAGAGAGAGAGAGAGAGAGAGAGAGAGAGTGATGTGGTAATTAAATTTTCTTATCCTTTTTTATAGCTCCCATTAGCTTTCTCGCATTCGTCTATTAAATCTCATAAGGACAGTCTTCTTTTTGTCTCTCTATCTCTCTCTCTGTCTCTCTAAGAGAGTTTGTGTGAGCGCGCACATGTCTGTGTGTGTGTGCGTTCGTATCTCTGTGTGACTGTTGCATGTGCAGATTGTTACATGAGCAGATTCCATACTTGTGTTTATGCGCTATCAACGATTCAGTACTCTAATTATATTGCTACCAGCTCGAGAACTTGTCCAGTTTCATTCGCTGCCGGTTACATCATTAAATCTCTTTTCTTCACCAGAGAATAAAATCAATACCATACACGGCTGATTATTTTCGTGCATTACTGTGACATTATTTTGAAGACTCTTGTGCAATATGGCCAACACGGCGATTTCTTGTCGCTGTCTGTCAATTTTAAGAGATGCATTTTGTGGCCGAGCTTTCCACACGGCTGCAGATTCATTTAAATTACTCGTACAATTACAGGAATGCATACAGCGCGGCAAAATAATATTAGAATCAAGGGTGTTCTCTTTTATATTTTGTAGTACTGTCGATTTGCACGTTAACTGAGGGTCATAGCTTATTGAATAGTTGGATTGTTGTAATAAATTGACAGCACTTATTTGATTAACATGGCTGTCACATTTATTTTTCCGTGGGAAAGACTGCACTGTTCAGTTAGTTAAGTGGGTTATTTCGACGTTTTTCTCCACAGAGCCCGCCCATATACATACTAGCTCACCTTGGTGGCTGTTCCGCAATGCCGCTGATATCGCGTGTTGTATATTTCAGCACGCCAGCGCTTTTAACACCCCCCCCCCCCCCCCCCCAAAAAAAAAAAATGGAGAAACTGGGTATAGCACAACCTCCGTAGAGAGTGCTGCACCTATGTCACAGGCATTATCTTTCTCGGAATGAAAACTTAAAGGCAAGTCATAGCAGAAAACAAGCACACCCGTAACCTTCAGGAAAGTCGACCAGCCCAACAAACTTGTAAATGAAAAGTGACCTACTCTATTTAGGGAGACTAACGTCGAACTAACCGTGAAGTGTCATCGCCATTATGAATGCTCGTTGCTATGGAATTACGACATTTTTTGTCATTTGTTTTGAAAATACACCCATACTTCTGACGGTGTATATCTTGAATATATCTTCCTTTGTGTATTGTCGTCTACACTTTCTATATTATCATAAGTATTGGTCGTTGAGAGTTTTTTGTTATTGTGTATTTTAAGTTAATATAAAAAAGCAATTTTACTGTTTACGCCACATCACCGACTGACTGGTCTGTAAATTATAGTTCTAGCCCTACATGCACAATACGCCCGAAGGAGTTGAATATGGTCCTTTACTTACCTACTTACAACAGTTATCACGTGCCGCACGCAAATACCTAGGGAAAGTAAAAGTATGGCTTTATTCACTCCTTTTCACGCCACGATAACTTTTGGGTAGGCGAAACTAGACCCATGCTTTGAGACCATTTTACACTTGGTAATATATCACTAGTTGTCTTCACATTGCCAGAAAATTTCCACATCTTTGCTAGGTCAACACGCGAGGCCAAGTCAACGCCAAACTGCCCATTCATTCTCATGATTCTATTACAAGACCACGGGTAGAAGCGACAGGATTGTCGTATGCATTACGAATGTTTAACGTTCACATTAACTTTCCTTTCTAAAAGCTATTCAACATTCAGTTGACATTGCCGACAAGACTGTTTAAAGACTAGAGCTGAGATGAGTTGATTCAAAAATCGACATCCAAGCACTCGGAGCATTGTCACAAGTGCTCCGTCTCCATCTTTAGCTGCCAGCGCGGAGTTCCAGTACCAATGGTCCCAGCTGCAGTCTGATTAGATGTCCGTCTTGCCTTTCCTCTGAGCGTCTAGCATCGGCCAGATCCTCTCGTCACTTCGCACTGCATCAGTCTCACCAGACTGATGAACAATCAGCTGTTCTGAATTGTACACGTGTTCCAAAAGGCCTTATCTACGTCTGCCTTGTCATGCATGAGTATTCAAACAGGTTGTGCAAATCCAGCTAACCTTGTTGCAGACTTGATTACAAGACCTTTGAGCCAAGAGAGTAGATCTGGCTAACTGTGTTCCAGATACATCATCCATCATCATCATCATCAAACACCTCTGCCGTTAAGCGTTGAAGGGAGGAATAATTTGCGATCCAGTGTACACTAGATGCCACTGGCTATTGTCATGCCTTGAAGGCGTAGAGTGTCTTTAATGTTGTCGATCCATATTTCCGCCGCCGTCTTCTACCTCTTGGAGCTGATCTTCTGAGATGTAATGCTTATGATGGTATTTGATCTAGGATGGTAAGGTTGGCTGCTTTTCTCAGGCAACTCATCTCGCAGGCTGTGAGATTGCGTGTATAGGTTTTAGATAGTGTCCATGTTTGGCACTGGTAGCTTAATGTTGGAATGAATATGCTGTTAATAATCTGTCTCTTTGCACTCATATTTATGCTTGGATGTCCTAATACTGGTGACAATTGGTATTTAAGTGCACTTGCTTTCTGACATCTGGTTTCTATTTCTCTGTCAATTCTACCATCTTTTGATCGATATATCTATGAATCTACCAACCCATCTATCTAATCATCCATGCACCTCCTAATTAATTAGTTAAATAATAATTTCACTCAAACTTCAGCCAACTCATACTTTATTTGTTTAATTACATCAAATTGACCCCCCAAAAAAAAAAAAAAAAAAAAAAAAAACAGTGAAAAGAAATCACAGATGGCTAACAGTTGCGTGACGTTATCAAAATGGATATCAAGTAAAAAATAGTTTCAGAGCATTTCTGGTTTTTGGATGTTAATTTATAGTAATTCTTACTTACACAATCATGCCATATTTCTAGTTAAGGAGACAGTTTTATTTCTCGCTGCTTCTATTTTCCCATAGCAGTCACAAGCCAAAACTGATAAAATGACCAGCGATAGTTCTTTGCACTATACCATAATTTCGTTTTGATAGCTAAAGAGTTTTATTTCTTTTTATAGTGCTTCCTCTGCTTCTTCTTCTGCTTGTTAGCACACACTTAGTGCAAGCACCCAATTACTTCATTATGGCAAGTATGCATTCCTTAAATGTTTTATAAACACACGCACACACACATACACACACTCACACACACACACACACACACACCGAAAACACTTAAGGCAGACCCATCACCCCCCCCCCCCCCCAAAAAAAAAAAAAAAAGCAGTTGGCATAACTTTATTCATCCCAAGGAACAAATCTAATGTCAATACCACCGTCCCGTAGCAGGTCCTCTACAGAACGTCGCTCTCATCCCAATCTGAAAGAAACCCGGTTTCTCGCCATATCTCCCCCGTCGTGTACTTTCCTACCCAAGGATCACATAGATCTTGCGTCCATTTTCTTGTTGATCGGCCCAAGTCCCTTTTCCTGGCATCATGTATTCTGCGACAATTCTTTATAGTCCGCCGTAGCGCTCGATATGGCTAACCTGTGGTTCCATCTCTAAGAATTCACATATATTAAAGCAGGTCTTTTAAAAATAAATTATTAATAACCTCCAAGAGATCTTTATATTTAAATGTCAGCATAAAACTAAAAATTTGTTCCAAAGCCTTTCCTTGTCATTACTGCATATGTCATTCCTTTGACCGTTATGCCAAGCATGCGAACCACTTCTTAAAAAAAGAAAAAAGAAAGAAAAGACCACACTGTTAATCTCTTTACTAATCTTGACTCATAGAAGTTTAAATTACCGCTTATCACATGCGTAAGGGCGTGGCCTAGGATTACACATGTATAAACAAGGAATTTACAGATAGACCCACTTTTAGCAACGCGGCAATGTTTGAGATTTCACGGAACTCAAATTCTTTAATTCTTGAGGGTCAAATCTTTAGCATTTTGGGGTGGGCACTGCATAGTCTTTAATTCTGGCTAGTAGCTCTCGCAACATTTTTAGTTAGTCAGTTTATAAGGATATGATCATTGCACTCCGGAAATGTCCACAGGTGCTCTGACACTTCACCCATATGATCCCCAGCGTCCGGTGACTATTAGTGCCAGTTCTTGGTTGAGTAGTCAGTCTTCTGTGTGCCCGGTGTGTTTCTCGTTTTTGGCTATGCCATTTGGAGCCTACAGGTTCTATTCCTTTCAGGATAACTTTAGCTTTAGATTTTTGTTATTGTCTAGTGTCTTTCTATCTTTCTGCTTCTTTCTATAAGTGCGTTTATTACAGTAGTAGTTGCAACAGCGATGGTTTTATACCCGAGCTTTATTGTTAGTTTTTGTCTTTCCAGGTACTGTATACACTCCATCTTTGTAAAATCGACCTATTTATATATGTTTACACATTCCCCCTTCTCCCCCAAAAAAAACGCGTTTTATTTATGTTTTCTTATACAGTAGCTCTTCAGGTCTATATTTTATCACCTACATATTTCCTGCTCCACACTGACCTGGTCGGTTGTTTATTAAATCTGTTATCTTGTAAGCTGATAAAGACTCTGGTCCGATTGTTTGATTGTATTTGTCTTTTACTTTCCTGCTCCTTTATGCTTTCTACTGACAGCTAGATTTATGATTAGTAAGTTCTTCTATAAAATATATTTTCTATCTGTTCATCTTCTTTTACCTTACCAGGACATCACACAAGCGATAAACAAAATGACACAAAACAGTTCGTGGAATTCATTCCCACATTTCTATGTGTACAAATTTAGCACATGCAACCATTCGAAAAAAAAAAGCAACATACAACCATCAGACCAACAAATCCCTGCACAAACAAGATCAGATCAGTGTCCTGCCTTCTGTGACAGCATTTAATTGCAATCCTTTTCTGTTTAAAACCATGATATTACTACTTCTTCCCCTTTGCATTCAGATCTCAGCGATAATGCCCCAAAATCTCCAGTAATTGCAGTAATAACTTCTATGTTTACATTACCGCATAGACGTCACTAAAGCGAAGTTAGCTGATTTTGTGTTTACGTCTGGTTAAGCTTATGTATCGCTCCTGGTCAATATGTTGGATAGCCGGGTTATGGTGTATAGTCGTGGCAAGTTTTTACTTCTGACAATAGCTAGCTATTGTATTTTCCTGCAAACGTAGACTGGAAGGATATATTATATATTTCCGTCGCCCAGGTACTGGGTTACGCGCATAGCTCGACACTGTGAGCTGGACATTTCATTTGGAATTCTTGGCGACCGTGCCCTACGTGGTTTGTTTTGTGAACTGCAGATTTAGAAATTAGCTACTGACCAGAAGCCAAAGACATTAAGGTGTCCTAGATGAGGTAATGATCTGTTGTAAATGCTGCTTCCATCGACGATGAATTGCTATTCTAGTGTCGGGCTGTTTGTGTGGGCACTTCTAATGGCTGCCTTAGGACTTTAATGCACGTGTATGCTGTTGGATTTGCTGAAACTGTGGTGTTTGTCAATAATAAAAAAAAATTAACCAGGGAAAGGTTTGGTTTTTGCTGATACCGGAATGAAGCAACTATGTCCTTTCAGTACGAAAATGCAAAAAACTGCAATTGCTAAGTGGGCTGAGTGGTCTCGAGGTATTGCATCCGCCTGAGTGCTGAAGGTCCCAGACTAAAATCCCAGTGAAGGCTAGGATTTTTAAGTGTACTTCTAGTAATTTTCCCTGGTCTCTGGGTAGTAAGATCGGACACCCCTGTGTATTGTTGAGCACGTCAAAAAATTCCTTGGCAGTTGAAAATCGAAAAAAGAGTAACTTAACGGCGCTGCTCGGGCAAACTTTGGAGTTAAAAATCTACCCAAAGTATTTAAGGGTCCTAGGCGGTGCAACGGAGTTCGTGCAATGCGCTGAGATTCTTCAGACTCAGACTTGAGTTAGAAGTAAAGCGGAGCACTAATGGACTACACCCGTGTGCCAGGATGTTGATCCGTTGAATAAACCAAAAGATTAACGTAGAAACCATCCGTTGACCCCTTTGCTATGCATTTGGAACTGTGACGCCTGGTCGGCATCTGTGGCTCAGGTGTTATACCTGCAATTACATATATCCAACATGCCGAGTTTGATTCCGCTGCAGGCAATTAAGCAGCAGATCGCTCTGTGTCGATTTCGACAGTGGCACGATTGGCTAAAAATTCAGAAACCACTGGCAACAACTAATGTAAAATCGGTTAGTAAATCCACAAAGAGTCAACAAATGTTCAGGTTGATTTACGATTTTGTGAATAAGTGTAGCTAATTAGCCGTCAGAAGCATTTATTAAGGGCTGCTTCTCAAGCCTGTGTAGTTTCTCAGATTCCAGTGTGACAGCCAACAATCGAATGTCTACATACCATTTATATTCTCTCCCCCCTCCCTCTCTCTCTTTTCATCTCTGTCTCTAAGCCAGGACTATTCAACTAAGTTTCCTCTGGCGCCATAATTTAATGGGGATTGTCTGGCGCCAGAGGCATAAGTAGGGTAAGATAATTAAAACCTAACAGCTGAGAATAATCCTCGGGCCACGTGAATGGCCTCCGCGGGCCAGATGTGACCAGCAGGCCCCCGGTTGAATAGACCTGCTTTAAGCTGTCTCCAAGCGGCAGCGAATCCTAACATGAACGAAAATTCGTTTCTATAATCTCCATATTGTTGAGCGCAAATGATTATGCAATCTAACATCTTTCCAGTTGTGTTTCTTGCGGGTTTTTCTCTTTTGTCTGCACTGTGTCTTTTTGTTACCCTTTTTTTCTGCTGTTTAATGATAAATTGTAAACGAAGGCACTGTGAGCTGTTAAGACCCCATTTGTCACACATTACCAGTCAGGCACCTTTATTACTATGCGTGTCTCGTTCCACACAAATTTTGTTGAGCTTTTCTAATATCTGTTACGTTGTTATTATGAGATGGGGAGGTGGGGGAGGGGGGCGGTTCGATATGAGACTCGCTTTCAAATCCATCTGCGACTCACTGCAGCCCACGGCGGGTGTTCGAAAACCGGGGGGGGGGGGGGGGGGGGGGGGGGGGTTCCTGGGGTTCACCCAGCCTCTAAATAATGGGTACCAGAGTTACCATTCTGAGGTAAATGGAGGAATGTCGTTGAGTTGCGTGCGGTCAGCGACTCAGGCAGACAGTTTCTTATCAGCTATCCGTACTGGTGGCAGAGCCCTTAGGGTTTATAACCGTGCAGTGACGCTGGTTCACACCTCCCGTTTTTACCTTTTACCTTTTTTACTATGAGATTGATTTTTTACAGAACGGCAAGGAATATCCGCAGATCGGCACCAATCCGGCGATCACAGGTTGAAGAACATGCTTTGAGTGCAGATATAATAACCCAATCTCATTTATCGTACCCCTTTCACAACTATCCTCCGGGCTGCAACTTTAAGATTTACAATCCCATCCTGAGAATGAAAAATCTCAGTCTAGAAGGCAGATCCCATACCACCTGTTCATGTTCCAAATACATTGTAATTAGGGCACCAGAAACAGCTACCCAGGCCAGGTGTAGCCTACAGTCCTATGAAGGTAGAATGTTTAACTTTGAATTAGAAATCGAGCTGTCGGCACTCAGGACATTCATATAAGTGCTCAGTCCCCAGCAAGCAAAGATTTCCAGTTCCGATAGTACCAGTAACCGTCTGATTGTACATCCCTCTCATCCTTCCCCTGAGTGTTTAGCGTCGGCCAGATTCCCAGTAACTCCTCGCAGCATCGTTCTCCTTAGACCTCCGCACTGTTCACTCGCTCCCAGAGGGCTTCTGTGTGGCTAATGACGAAATAACTATTCTGTGCCTCGTACATTTATTCTGTCTACAACGATTATCGGAAGCCGCCGTGATGTAGCCGCTCGCCGTTGTCCTGAGGATCCGAAGGTGTAGGTTCCAGTGATGACAGAGCCTGATTTTTCAAAAATGACCTTGGCTTCCAGATCGACCCAGCCTTAAACGGGTACCAGGTACAATAATGGGAAGTAAAGTGGACCAGGGTGATGTTGACCAAATTACCCACCGATTAGCTTGTAAATTATAGGTCTAACCCTATATGCCCAATACGCCTGAAGGCGTTGAAAAGAGGTCCTTTACTTACTTACAACATTATCAAGTGTCTCACGCAACTATCTATAGAAAGTAAAGGTATGGGCTAATTCATTCCTTTTCACGCCACGATACCAACTGGGTAGAAGAAACTAGCCCCATGCTTTCAGACCATTCTACACTTTGTAATATGTCACTAGTTGTCTTTACTTCGCCAGAAAAAATTGCCCTTATTTGCTTGACGACACGGTCAACGCTAAATTGCCCATTCATTCTCAGGATTCAATTACAAGACCACGCGTAGAGGCGGCAGGATCGCGTCAATTACGGTATGCATTACACATGTTTAACTGGTCGTTCACATTACCTTTCATTTCCAAAAGCTATATTCATCAGTCAGTTGACGTTGCCCGCAAGTCTCGATGTCTGAGCTAGAAATGCTATGGAAATACAAAATATAAAACACTACCATAATCACGGTTCCTTATAGCTCACATGTTGGTGTCATTACCGAGAGTTCTCTTGGACATAATCACGCCAGCATGCGTAGACAGTGATCTACAGATGAAAAAGAAAGCGATCAAATACAAGTGATATTAGAAGTAGAAATAGTTGCAGCAGTAGTAGTAGTTCACACCGCTCACATTATAATGAATAAGGTGCTTATAAACAGAACGTATTATAAATACCCAACGTTTTAACTAAGCCCCATGTGCCCGATGAGCCTCAAGCCTGAAAAAGGATCTTTACATTACATTTTTTTAAAATTAACTAAGCAACTATAGTACACAGTATAAGTTGGCTGTTCTCACTAGCATAGCAAACAATGCACCTGAAGAAATGCATTACTGCGTAATTTAGCAACCAAAAACCAAGCTAGCGAGCAGTGCACATTAGAAATGCCTTCAGCAATATTTGAGTGAATAGTTAAAACCGTTGAAGTACTTATATTAACCGAGTGAAAGGTACACATTATAAATGTCTAAAACATTAAGAGAGTAAACAGTAAGGATTGAAAATGCTTAACGCATTACTTTTTACACAAACAGTACACACTGGGCACCCTCTAATTAGGAGTTCAGAAAATGAGTGAGTGTGTGACTTTCAACCCTACCCGGACTGCACAAGGAGCGATTAACACCCTGTAACACAAAGTCGCATCACTCAGATGAGAATTCCTCATGCACAATTCTCGTTCAACTGTTAGGTTATATTAAGGTCCCTGACGACAGCCTGGGTGGAGCTTTGGGTGGAGGATTGAGATAAACGAAGTTAAAAAAAAAAAAAAAAAGTAAAGATCCCTTTACACGCCCTTAGGCGCATCGGGCTTTTGGGAAGAGCACCCATATTTTTACAGACTAATCAGCACACGGCTGTGGTCAGCATTACGCCGGCCGTCTTTACTTCCCCGGGACAGCCATCCTGGTACCCATTTGAGGCTGGGTCGACCTGTGACGTCCCATACCACGATAAAAATCCACGCAGCCCGTAGTGGGTTTCGATCGCTGTATGTTGGATTACGAGTCAGTCGCAACGCCTTAGCCACGAACGCCGCTGAGAGGAACTATAGCCCATTATAAACCCCTAATTCATTCATAAAACAAAAGATAGCAACACATATTTTTGGCGTGACCTGTTTAAAATGATAATTTATTTGTTATATTATACTGTACACTTCCACATCATATTTGTTATTTACTGTAATATTTTCATTCCGCGAATGGCTTTTCCCGTAAAAGACAGAAAAAGATGGCGGGGTTTATGTGCGTGTTTCCATCAATACATCTCCACGGCCCTAATGGGTCAAGGGTTATGTTATGTTAGGTATACCCGTCGTTGATAACCCGCAACAGCCTGCAGGTTACTTCAGGGTTGTAGAGCTCCTACGAGTGTCCCTATTTTCTTATTCTTCGCGTTCAACGGCTGTAAACTCCGGCGGAAAGTTCAAGCTGTTTGACTGATTTGTGTGCAGACTGTTGGTTCCTTGCCTCTCAGGCAGATGCACTCCCACTTCGAAGATAGCTCCCAATTAGTCGACTCTTTCGACATGCATTTGGGTAGGTAGTGGGTCTATTCTTGTTTTCTTTAAAATAGGGCCCGGGAACCCGCAAAGGAAGCCCCTATTTTATCTTTATTCAATGTTGATTGGGGTATCTGAGATTACCCTGTCGGTCTGCGATCTAGACTGAGATTGGATCATTGCAGGTTGGTCAATCCGTCAAGGAGGCGCCGGGAGCGGGGGGGGGGGGGGGGGGTGGGTAGGAAATCAAACAGTTTCCTCTGTCGAAAAGTATGCAAGTCATATTTGTAAATGGAAATAGCACCTCGGGAAAGTTTAAAAAAAAAATGCTTGCTAGGGACGTGAATATTTCAATAATAATTAACTCAATGACAGCTTATTTTTAGGATCACAATAAAAATTGCATATATAGATCTTGCAAATGTCTATATTAGCATAATTATCTAGACGGCATACATACAGAGATGTATGTATTGGATGGGAAATAGACACGGAGAAACGCGGATGGATCGAAAGATGTACGAATGAGGGCAGGACCGAATTCAATGTGGATAGTCGGAACGACAAAGCTATGTATCTAGAATTAGCCTTCTTCTTCCTAAAGTCCTTGCCATGTGGCGTTGGTAGTCGTATACATCCACAACCTTCTCTCTAGTGTACGTTTAGTCATACCTGTATATGATCTTGAATGTAATGATTTCAAACCGTCCATCATCTGTTCTCTCGGTCTCCTTCTGCCTCTACTCCCCTCCAACATTCCTACAGTCACGATGTACTCCAATTGTCTCCTTTTTATCACATGGCCGAAGAATGTGGATTGTCTCTTTCTGAAATGGGAATCATTTCTCTTTGTAAGCCAGTTTATTTCAAGATGTTATCTTTACTCTTTGTATCTGTCCAAGGTATTCTCATCATTCGTCTATAAAACCACATCTCTGCAGCTTCCAAATAAGTTTCAGACATGACTTATCTTTGCAAAATACAGTAGGTTGCAATATCTGAATCAGCCTACAGACAAAAAGCTAAGTCCTTACGTCCTTCTCAGGACGCAATTTTTTGTTATTTGAAGCCTTACTCTGGCTCTTGCCAGGGGCCGCAATATAGGCAGGCCATAAAAATGGCCAAAAGTCTGAACGCGGTTTCTGGGACCTCTCCACGGTGATCCTCATCCACATGGTGGCACATTGTGTCATCGGGTGTTTATCGCTTGTGTGATGTCCTAGTGGGGTAAAAAGTCACTCACTTAGACACTACGGACAAAAAGACAGATTAAAACAAAAAGTCACAGCTCTGTGGGAGATGGGTGGTGTCACATATCACTCCTGTCGCGTGCCTAATGTAAGGATTCCTCCTTCAGAACCAACAGCACTCAGAGATAATTATGTTGAGTCGTTTGGCTCGTATTGGTCTAAGGGATTCCCCGTGGCCAATATACGATCATCTTATCTCTGGAGTAGGGCAACTCAAGTATTGGCACTACAAAATATATCAGTATATAAATACAATATCTCTAGGCCCACTTGGCTGGACACCCCCACTACTTACTAAAGAAAGCCCCCAGGTTATGATAGTTCATTATTATAACCATGTTAACACATATAATGAAGATACATACATACACAACTGCTAAACACTTAAAAAGGTGACATAGAGAAACCTAAGTCAGCCATGAAAATGAATGCATGTATTTAGTATAATATTCAAAATAGAAAATAGTGAAGTAGATGTCAAAACACAACAGCTGGATTCCAGAATACAATGACTATAATCAACCACAGTTAAACAGTCAGACAGTCTTGGAAGAAGCATATGTTCATCCTTGGAATCCAGTGGAGCTGTGGGGAATATAGCATAATTGAGACATAATTGTCACTTATCCCAGTTCCACTGTTGATGTCTCACTCCGCTCCGGGTAAATCGACTGTCTTTGACCCTGGTACTTCCGCTCAACAGGATCAGGTAATGGAAGAGTACCTCACCATAGAGGACGCAGCAACTGGATAGGCACACAGCACCTTGATAGGCACACAGCAACTGGATAGGCACACAGCAACTGGATAGGCACACAGCAACTGGATAGGCACACAGCACCTTGATAGGCACACAGCAACTGCTCCCACGAGTAACTTACAGTACTGTCCCTGAGTTACACACATGCTCTGGCACTGGATGATGTTTGGGTTATATTGTACCCCATCTTGAGGAGGACAGTCTTCTCAATTGGTAATTGGGAGATAATAAGTGGGTGATGGGTTAATTGACTGCTGGGTTATAGGGTATGGTTGGTGGATGTTGGTTGGACTGTGAATCCTCTGCCAGCTCCTCACAAAGGACTCATCCTGCCAAGAAATAACTCAGAATTAGTCATCACCAAGAGGGTAACATCTTGACAGGAAAGACAGAACAAGCATCAGTCATATCCCACATCTGCTTACTCCTCCCTGCTCTCCTGTTTCATTCCTCAGATTGCCTCTCCAGACCAAAAGACATAAGTCTCCTATATTTATCTGTCTGTTTAGTGCAAGAGAAGGCAAGTCAGATATACAGTGGAGATAGATAAAGTGGTCTAACACATATATCACTCTCCCTCTCCCCCTCACTCTGCACACAGACACCAATATTTACTGTCAGTACCTGCATTCACTAGCTTTCCCAACCGCCCCAGCACTCATTGATCTGGGTCAAGCACACACATACTTTGATTAACAAAGCCCTGACCCAATTCTGTCCCCATTTCGTATGTACAGATTCTCTAGTTAGTTTCAAACGTACATCTTTGTACGGGTATTAAGTTTTACCAGTATGGGTGGTTTATTGAGGGCATAAGTTATTTAGTCTGTACATTGGGAGATCTACGTTCGAATCCGCTTCTCTAGCGATCAAGAACGGTCGAACTAAGTGGGATCACACAGCCGATACTGATTTTTCTACAGCAGTGACTACTTTACAGACATCATTCTAGGTACTCGTAAACTATAATTAACTTACCCAAGCATATGTAAAAACTGAGACATTCCAGATTGCCTTGGAAAGTGAAATTTATACAGGCACAGATTAACACATCTGGACGCTTGAGAAGCTGGCAAGGAGAATAGCGTCACTTAGACACTTCAGGCGTTGGTACAAAAGAAGTCCCTTGTATACTTGTGCAAGTAGTAAATCGGTTTCCACGAAACCTCAAATAACTCCCTTAATATATCTCCAAGAGATATACATTTAAAAGTGGAGTTTAGTTAAAGTAACCAGAAAAGGCAGACATAATAATGTTGTCCAATACAGGCCTATATATATAGATATAAGGGACTATATATTTCTGGGCGAGTCCAAGTTTGAATTATGTGCAGATTACAGGTAAGACAGGTTATCAGCCTTACAGACCGATGCGTAATGGCTATCATTTCACGACAGATGGATCTTTAAATTTGCTTGTGTGTTTATATGTGACAAAATAGGAAGTTAGGTAGGTAAACAGACAGACTGACAAGCATATTTATGTATAGAAAGAAAGACAGAAGAAGAGGGAGACGTTTAGAAACCATGCGGCATTAGCTTTGCGTAATTTGCGCACATAAATCTACATACACATACACAGCTTGGCGTTATAATAAGTACGATCTCGGGAAAAAGCATTTCTCTAAGGAAAATACAATGTATCATGCAGGGGTGCTGGGATGCCCCCATTACTTAATTCAAATTGCTTCAGGAATAGGTCTCAGCTCTCTGCATTTGTAAGAACCCCCCCCCCCCCCCGGGCCACTCTCTCTCTTTCCCTCTTTCTCTTTCTCTCTCCCCGTGCACACTACCTCCCCACTATGTATATAATTTCTCAAGTTTTTGCGTATACACAATGTTTCAAACATATTATTATTTTTTGCTATTTAACGCATTATTATTTTTAATTTTATAAATTATAATTCATGTTGTTAAAATTATTAATAAACACTTATTAAAAGTCTGAACACTGTGGGGTAAAAACAGCAACACGCATAAGGCGTGGACACGAGGCCGTAAATACTTTGGAATCAATTTTCAGTCCATTGGATGGAGAACGCTACTAATACAATTTTCTAGACAATAATCGACATTGATGGTGTCTGATTTTGCAGTACCTACCATCTTTTTTATGAGAGTGTAAAAACGTTATTAATTAATCATCGTGTTCATTTCTTTCAGCTGAGCAGTAATAGGAAGTCAGGTTGCCTTTAAAAAAAATTGATTGCTACTAAGAAGTTCATACTAGAGACAGTATTGCAGACATAAATAATCTATTTCAAGCGAACGAAAGAAGAACGAAGCAAGGAGAATGGTATGCTTTCATACAGTTAACATATTTTTTTTTCCAACGAGAACACATAAAATATTGCAGAATTTTTTTTCCTGCCACATTTCTTTGTAAACAGGAATAGGTGCAGTGGTGTTTGTGATTGTCTGGTTTTTGTTCTTTGAAAAAGACTGCAGCAAACGTTCCGGCTGCATTTGTGCACATCTTTACTTTGTCTCCATTTAGAGTTTTGTGTTAACTACCTCTTGATAAAATGTAGGTGACTACTAAAAACTGTTCATTAACATACAGTGAATAACAATAAATGAATGAGGTATGCGTTTCATATCTCAGCATTTAATCAACAAACCGAATTTTCACAATTATGTAACTTCTCAACTCACGCTTAGTGTCACATTTTACATGCGCACACAACTACACGTCCATTTTTCTCCTCAAAAGCATTCCTGAAAGGCGACTAAGACGCATTTTGTGGCTGTTGTGGTTTTCCTAAAAAAGTTTACATCCAGTAGTTTAACATTGCCCCTGAACGGTCGGCTTCTCGATACCACTGTCGAAACCATCGCAAGGCCCGCAGCTGGGATCGAACCCGGCACCCCGGCATTACAAAGCGCGTGTGCAACGCCTAAGCCACAGACGCTGACCGACTAATATGAATTTGTTGAAACTGTATGCTTTGACCGAAAAATATCATAGCCTACCTATAGACCCCAACACAGCTTGCAGGCCACCGTTTTGAAGGCGAAGGTAGAAGATCTAGAAAAGACCGTAACGCTTTGTTTCACGCCAGTTGACAGCTGAAACATTTACCGATTGTGGGTTCGAAATCTCATCTAGGTATTTAAAAACAAATTTGTAGGGGTGTAATCAACTACTGTTGGCGGAATCTATCGTCGCCTGGAGATCCCCTATATCCTTCCAAATAACTTACAGTGCTCGAATTAAATAAGTCTAGGGGAATTATAACGGTCCCTGAGTTCTGGAAAATAAAGGAAGGAAATACAGAAAGTTAAATGAATAGGGTGAATCCCCGGAAATTTCCCAAAGAAATTCAGAAAACAATCAAAGTCAACTTTAGTAATTTAACTCAAATTAACTTCAATGAACAATCTTTAGTCTACCCAAGAAGTTAAATTTGATAGGATGAAATCGATAAATGGAGTTTCTAAATAACAACTGTATTGATAAATATTGTTAGGAATTTTAACAATTTTAAATTAAGAAACAAAAGAAACAATTAATAGTTCATCATACACCACAAAGTTTCACAAATAGTCAATAACACTCAGCTTTACGATATACGGGATGTGTCCAACTGCAGCTTCTCTGGGAGGAATGTACAAAGCTCTGACTGCGACTGTTATAGTCCTCGCCTAACTGCGACATTCATCCGTGAGATCTCGGTTGTTCATTCTATACCGTCTGGTTCCCAATTCACAAGGGAACAGCTCACGATCCACAGGTAACAGTGATGGTGGTTCACAATCCACAGGTAACAGTGATGGTGGTTCACAATCCACAGGTAACAGGCATACAGGAAACGGGAATACGGGAGCACGGGAACCTGCGGAATACATCATTCAGCCCTGTGTTGAGCATTATGTCTTCACATCTGGCGCATGTGGGGGTGTTGCGGTGTCTGTGGTGTTTGTCAGAGTTAAAAGAAAGAAAGATCAAGGTTCATATGTTGTCTTTCTCTACAAGTAAATCAAAATTATACATCTCCACCCTATTATAATATGTTGGTTTATACCTTTCTAATTTATGGCACGATCATATAAAACTTGACATAATTAAGCGGACACACATTCGCCTGCGGATTCGACAGTTATTAGTTCGAGTCTCAAAACCCAGGTCGACTTCGCCTTAACGGACACCAGGTATAGTAATGGGAAGTAAAGGCGGCAGGTGTGATGTTGACCACATCAACACCCAGGTACCAATTGGTCTATAACACATAGGCCAACCCTATATGCCCACAATGCTGACGATTTTCACTCAAATCATGTGTTGCATAATCTAATAACATAAGCAATGTAATGTATACCCAACGGATAATACCACATGGCACAGGATCATGGTTTCTACTATAAGATCTTTACGCAAGTAGACCGAATGAATATAAGAGTGACAGAGGGAAGAAGGGTTCGCTATTGAATAGTCCTAACGGGGAATAGTAACTTTAAGAACGTCATAATATGTAAGGACTAGTGAATTGTCCAACGGACAAGTATCAAGGTTGATGAAGTTACGGAATATTTATACAATGGTAGAATATAGAATAGTAGGATCTCAATAAAATATTTTAGGATACAGCTAAGGCTTATAGGGGATCTCAGCTACTCCCTACCATTATAAATCTCACCTGAAATCGTATATGGTATTATTATTGTGGGTGTTAGGCCGATGGTATGGCTGGCAATCGTTCTGTGTTGTGACGAAATTAGATCTCCTAGTAACACCACAAAACGTCATAAATTATGTGCGCCTTCGTACCTTTTTATTCTTTTAGCGTCTATGTTTAAATATATTTATTTTACGTGCGCAATTCTTTTAACTAAACTTGCAATTAACTCTTGCCGGACTGAAATTATCCTTGGTTTTGCCACAAGGGGAAAAAGGGAGAGGGGACGGGTGGGGTCTAAATGAGTCTATGCTGGGAAGTAAAGGACATCACTCGCCTATTGCCGATTAAATATGGTTCTAGCACATGGCTGGATTAAGCCCTTTTTAATGCTCACAATTATGGTGTGGTGTACATGCACTTCAAAGATGTTAGTTGAAAGACCACCCACACCTTTCTTTCTTGGTTGACGTCTTGACTTGCAGCTTGTTGTTCTCATGTAGCTGATTTTGTTCCATTCTCACCAGATGACCAAACCAGTTGATTCTTTGATGTTCTGAAAAAATTTTCAAGTACCGTGCCTAACACAGTCATAGTTCTTCATTAGTGGCTCTGTCTCTTCTTGTTTTCTTCGCCGCATTTCTTCTACATTTAATTTCACATGTTGTAATTCTAGGTTTTTGTTTTTCTCTACGACTGTCCATGTCTAGCATTGATAGCAACACGTTTGTACGAATAGCGCTCTTATCAGCTGTACCTTTGCATGCATGTTGATATTTTCATGCCTCAAAAGTGGCTGTTTGGCAAATTATGCTGTTGGCCTTTTGTGTTCGGTTTTCTAATCCTCAGTCCAATCCTCCATCGTTGGTGAATACACAGCCTAGCTGTTTGTGTTTTGTTTTCTTCTTATTGTATGTGTGGAGGTTTTGAACAACGGATCAACATCATGGCACACGGGTGTAATCCATAAGTGCTCTGTTCTTCTTCAATCTCAAGTCTGAGTCCGAAGAAGCTCTACACAATGCACAGGCTCTGTAGCGCCGGCATAGATTTTTAACTCTAAATTTTGCCCGGGCAACGCCGTTAGGCTACTCTTTATCTTTTTCCAATTGCCAAGGGACTTTTTAAATGCTCAGCAATGCACAAGGGGGTCTGATCTCACTACCCAGAGACCAGGGGGAATTACTATAAGTGATTGAACCCGAAACCTTTAGCGCTGGAGGCAGACACCATGCATTGAGACCACGCATCCCCCTACACTAGATATTTAAACTAGGTTGCTCTAATGTCCTCCTCCACCCGTGATTACATGTTGAGGGAAATTATGGGATACACTCAAACCAACCGTCGAGGCCTAGGTCACGGAAAAGTCAGTTCGTGGTCCAAAGCCACAGCCTAAGAGCGCCGAGACATGGTGATACAGCAAATTAGGGACAACGAAAACAAGGTTAAGGTTAAAAAAGGCGGCCCAACAGTCGCAGCAGGGCCATTGGGTCAGCTTGGATAGGGCCTTGCCAAGAGTACTCACATGGAGTGAGTTCTGGCGAATGACCCCGCTGCGACTGAGCTTCATCGTTCGTTCGGCATATGATGTATTACCTTCTGGTGTAAACATGGTGAAGTGGTCTGCAAATAACGACCCGTCATGCCTGCTGTGCAGAGCGAAACAAACGTTAGAACACGTACTGTCCGCATGCAGAAAAGCCCTAGGTCAAGGCCGATACACCTGGCGCCACAACAAGGTGCTAAAAGAGTTGGCAGCCGTTGTGGACCAGGCTAGGATGAGAGCTAATGCGAGGGCCAGTCCTACCGTCGTCCCCATTCGCTTCCTCAAATCTGGGCAGATTAAAAAAGGTAGACTCAACAACGTCGCATACGCTCCATCTATGCTAGACTCTGCGAGGGACTGGTTACTGGCTGTTGTCCTGCCTAGCCATGAAAGGTACCCTTAGTTAATCCGGAAGACCGGCCTGCGACCTGACATAGGTCTCCACTCTGCGGAGAAACGTCAGCTCATCCTGATTGCGCTGACCGTCCCGTAAGAGTCGCGAATGGACGAAAGCCATATGTACAAGCTCGAGAAGTACTGTGACTTAGCAACCAGTCTGAGGACGGACGAAGCGTACACAGTAAGAGTCTTCGCCGTCGAAGTAGGCGCAAGAGGTCTCGTTTCTACTTCACTCTACAAAGTGATTCAAGAACTAGGCTTGTGCGGTAATGAATGCAAACGGACACTTGAACAGCTGGGCGAGGTTGCTGAGAGGGCCTCGAGCTGGCTATGGGCACAACAAAACACCGTAGGGGACGGGCCTCGGTCAGCTGGTCCGGTTGTCTAGCGGAAAAGAATTTCTCATCCCTTAAAGTCCATGGTGTCCAAATTGTCTGCCAGTGCCCCTCTGCCACCTGCTAACAAAGTCCAACATGTATCCGGTAAACCAATCGTAAGCTTGCCCCTCGGTCGTTCAAGTATGCAGACTGTTTTAATTATGCCACCGCGGCGACTTATCTTACAGTAAGTAAAAAAGTAAAGTTCCCTTTTCACGCCTTCGGCTCATCGGGCATATGGGCAGAGCGTCCCATATTTTTACAGACCATCAGCACTCTGTGGGTAATGTGTACCTTCTGCAAAATCACCAATTCGTCTTGTCCCTGTCCGAATAACATCCGGTAATTCGTGCAGCAGGGGAAACCAACCCTGAGCTTCATGAACTCAGGTGGGCCCACTCTCTGAAAATGTCGAGGAGCTCGTGGGCCGAAACATTTGTCAACGAGACGTTACTTCTACTGATGATTGGTAGACCCCTGCTGTACATGCTCCCCTGTGGAGTTTATTCTTATTCAACACGTGTTCAGTTTACCGTTAAATATTTGTACTCTATGCATTTGCCACTTTTTAAGTGTTGATATAGAAGATGGAGGAGTTGAACCTGAGGCTGCAGTCGCCACTAAGGTTAGCAATTTGAATTATGACACCAGTGACACATTTCCATCAACTTATCCAGGATTCGACCCCAGATCTTACGAAGCAGAGCCCGCCCTCTAAACCACAGGATCAGCGTCACCTAAAAAAAAAAAAAAAACTTTAAAGACTTACAGAGGCATGATTCCTTTCTCTCTCTCTCTCTCTCTCTCTCTCTCTCTCTCTCTCTCTCTCTCTCTCTCTCTCTCTCTCTCTCTCTCCCTCCATCCCTCCTCATTCTTCTCATTCACCTTTAAAAAACAGTGAAGCGAACGAACTGGTTAACAGAATTACAACAATCATGTTCTTGAAAAGTTTAGTATTATTTTTCCGATTTATAATGAGTTTTTCGCAGAACATGAAATGTCATTTCATGTTTATCTCCCCCAGTCCAAACAATTGTAAACGCTCAGCGTACTCAGCTTGTCAAATATAGTTTTCTATTTCGTTAAAAAAAAAAAAAAAAAAATCCGTTCTCGCTGTCATTAGAGCGACTATTATTTTGCAATCGTCTTTAGTGCACTCAAACACATTCTGACACTTCCCAGTATACTGTAAAATTCATTGTGCTTTTTTTCTTATAATTGCAAGGCTAAAGGCGTCTCACAGTGATAGTAAACAGCTGCAAGACCACATGAACCTACTACACGACAGTTGCCTCAAGCATCATATGAAGATCAATACTGAAAAGACAGAAGTCATGAGCATAAGTAGAGAGCAACAGACCATCGACATAAAGATTCTAGATCACAGCCTAAAACAAGTGCAAGAATTTAAATACCTGGGAAGTATCTTTACATCCAATGGTAAAATAGACAGAGAGATTGAAGCAAGAATCCAACAAGCCAACAATGTCGCATACCAGCTTGCCCCAATTTTAAAACACCCTGCTGTCCCAGCTGAGATAAAAAGACAAATTATAAATACAATCTTTATACCGACATTAGGTTATCAATGTCAGACTTGGACATTAACAAAAAAACATGAGAGAAGACTAACCACCTGTGAAATGAGATGTTTGAGAATGGCTGCGAATAAAACCAGAAGAGATCGAGTGAGAAACGATGTGATTACAAGAACTATTGGAACCATACCCATCGTTAAATTTATTGAGAAGCAAAGAATGAAATGGTTTGGTCACCTAATGAGAATGGAACCAACGATGCCAGCATCAAGAGCATACAACATGAAAATCGAAACAACAAGAGGCAGGGGAAGACCAAGAAGAAGATGGATTGAAGGAGTCACGGACAACTTGAGACTTCATAACATCACGGCATATGAAGCGACTGAGCGCGCCCTGGCTCGGTTGCCGATCATCTGATAGACTGCGACGCCTAGCGGCACAAGCAGATTTTGACAAAAGAAGAAAGGCGTCTTTTCTAGACATAGCTTGGATCTTAAAACGCTTTCTGCTATCTTCTACTGTAGTTGTTATGTTTTCCTGTGAATATCTATCTATACAACAAAAAGAAAATATAATCCATGCAACAACTTCATATTTTTTTGTTGGGGGGGGGTGTGGGGGTAGGGAGTATGTTAGGTAGGACATAAGACACCCCCTTTCCCGTTTTCCCTTCCCCACAGAGAAAGAGAAAGAGAAAGAGAGAGAGAGAGAGAGAGAGAGAGAGAGAGAGAGAGAGAGAGAGAGAGAGGTGCTGGAGAGACGCACACACACAGCACATATAGAACACATAAACAAAGAACAGTTTGTAAAGCAGACAAATGTTGTGTTGTGGTCAGGGGCCCTAATATAACATAAAGCTTAAGCGGGACTTCTGGGACTTGTACCAGGGTGATTCTCATCCATCTGGCGGCACTTTGGGACACCCGATGTTTATTGCTCGGTGTGGTGTAGTGGTGTGGCTGAACATCTATCTGTTTGTAGATAAATATTTGTGTGCGTGTTTGTACGTATTAACATGAATTGTTTCTTGAGGCCTTAGTTTTCCTATGTCTTTATGATTCTGCAATTCACAATTTCTTATAAACCGGTGAATGTATTTGATCTCTTTTTGACAAATAATCGCTGTAACCCTAAAAAAAAAAAAAATTGACATTTATTGAAACACACGTGGAGATTGTTTGGACTTATGCTAGAGATGACCACGTGAGAGTGAAACACCTATGACAAACATGCAATCTGATATTTGGAAAAGTTTCCCTTACTAAGTTTACACAAGTTACTGTAAGCGTGCTGACCGTTTACTTTGAATCGATATATGTGTGTTTTTTTTTTTTTTTTACTATACACCACAAACACAGAAAATGAAAGCTAAATTATTATGAAAGTATATAAATAAAAAATAAAAAAAAAACCAAATACTTACAAGGACATGATTATTAACAGGATGTACGCCAAATTTCAACAACTTACACAGAACGGTTATTGAGTTACAAAAATATAAAATTCGACATGCCTTCTTAAACGCACTATACACGCTGTATCCAATGCTATACTGACTTATTTGTGCTGCTAACAATTAGAAGACGTTAGTTTTCGAAACCTGAGATAACCAGATAAAGACGCGAAGAAGGCACGCAGATGAAGGAAACAGCAGAAGCTGTTAGACCCATGTAACAATGCATCTTTCAATTACAGACAGCCGTTTTCAGAACTTTGGAGAAAGAATTTTAAGCAGAGGGGAAGGCAGATTCATGTCGATAAGGAAGTGTTTTATGACTTTGAAATATATCAGCTGAACGAAAACAATGTACAAGAATATTTGTAATCACGAGTTAGAAATAGCACACGAACAGAAATACACATATTGTGGCCGATAATCAGGCGAAAACAACAACAGGCAAACGTAAAGATCATTATTTAGCATGTCTGTTGCAGAACGTCGCTATTATTACCTTCCGCCGGAAATAAACTTGGTTTCCCGCCTCGTTCACATTCCTACCAAAAGTGTTACTTATATCCTATGCCCATCTTCGTGCTGGTCGGTACCTGCTTATCAATCATTGTACCATATCGTGATATAGAAAAAATAATTCAGTGTCCGAGACATGATGCCATTTATTAGCCAGTCTTCCTTGATATTCAAGTCTTTTGGGATTTCAGTATTTCTTGTCTTCTTGGTTCACGATAATCTCATAATCTTTCTACGGCATTAAATCTCTAAAACCCGTATTTTCTTCCCTAATGACCATGAGGTAGTCCGCGACCCACATTTGCATGTTGCTATAGGGAAAATAAATGCTCTCAAAATTTAATTTTAATTTCCTTGCTGGTGCTTACACAGGCACTTTTAACTCTGTTTAATCTTTGTATTGCTTTAGTCATCATTCTTTTGACTTTTGTTAAACAGTCTCCACTATGTGCCAGCGTCTCTCTCTCCCCCTCTGTGTGTGTGTGTGTTTGTGTGTGTGTGTGTGTGTGTGTGTGTGTGTGTGTGTGTGTGTGTGTGTGTGTGTGTGG